>PVIJ01008101.1:0-41814 GCA_004024925.1 Scalopus aquaticus
ACGCGAGTTCGACGCCCAGCCGGGGAGAATCCCACATGGCGCGGCAGACCTCTCCTGCCTTGCCCGCTGCTCCCCTCAGCAGTGTATTTCTGATCTGCCTGTTCTGTTACCTGCTCTGTCTCTGGTGAGCCCTCTCGCCGCCCCACACCTCTGGCCTGTACCCCAGCTTGTATGTATAAATAAAAAAATAAATCTTTAATAAAAAAAAAAAATAAATAAACCAGGCACAAAGGGACCTATACTCCATGATCCCACTTTTTTTTTTTTTAAAGATTTATTTATTGGGGCCGCCCTGGTGGCGCAACGGGTTAAGTCTGAGCACTATGAAGCTACTACAGCAGGAGTTTGTATACCCAGCCAGGGAGCTTCCCACATGGAGCAGCAGACCTCTCCTGCCTCACCTGCTGCTCCCCTCAGCAGTGTATTTCAGTAGATGAGCCTGTTCTGCTCCCCACTCTGTCTCAGGTGAATCCTCTCAAAACCCCCACACCTTTGGCCTTCACCCCAGCTCTTGTATGCATCAATAAATAAATCTTGCATTCAAGCCACAGTCACCCCTCTGGAAGATAACAGGAACCTCTTAACTGGGCGTCCACTTTAAACACTCTCCCTATCTTGTTTTTTCACCATACAGTAGCCAGGATGTTTTTGGGTTTTTTTCTAAAGATTTATTTATTGATGCATACAAGAGCTGGGGTGCAGGCCAGAGGTGTGGGGTGGTGAGAGGATTCACCAGAGACAGAGAAGGGAGCAGAACAGGCAGATCTACCAAGATACACTACTGAGGGGAGCAGAGGGCGAGGCAGGAGAGGTCTGCTGTGCCATGGGGCTTAGCTCCCTGGCCTGGGATTGAACTCATGCTTCAGTGGCTGCCAATAGCTTGATAGGCTGAGACTTAACCCCTTGCGGCACCAGGGAGGCCCTAAAAGTAAATCTTTAAAAAAAAAAAAAAACTGGGAAGAGAAGAGGAGTTAGCAAAGGCTATAAAATGAGTGGCCTGTGAGGTGGGGAGATATCAGAAGAGAGCATAAAGAAAGGGTTCAAGGTTGAAGCTATCAAAGGTGTCAAATGCTGCTGCTAAATTATGTAGGATGCAGACCAAGAATTGATCTTTGAATTTTGCAAGGATAGCAAATGGTAGAGATGGAATTTTTCCTGAGGCAAATTAAGGAGAGAATGAGAAGTGAGAAAGTGGAGACAGCAACAATTCTTCCAAGGAGTGTTGGTAAATTAAAGAGGCAGAGAAATGGTGCAGTAGTCATCACCAGGAGACAGCAGTCGAGGAAGGGCTTTCTAAGATAGGAGAGTTTATTTGTTTATTTACGCATGCAAGAACTGGGTGCAGGCCAGAGGTGGGGGTGGGGTGGGGGGTGAGAGGTTTCACCAGAGAGAGTGGGGAGCAGAACAGGCAGACTGACTGAAATACACTGCTGAGGGTTGCAGTGGGGATCCAACTCTTGCTGCAGTAGCTGGCGATAGCCTGATAGCACTGTGCCTTTAACCCCTGTGCCACCAGGGAGGCCCTAAAATGGGAGAGTTTAAAGGATGTCGGTAACTCAATGGCAATAATCTAGCACCAACAAAAAAATGATGTTGCTAGAGACAGAAGGGACAACTGAAGGAATAAAGTTCTGTGTGGCAGGAAAGCACACATTAGGTTTTCCGTGATCCGGACAGACAGGTAAAGGAGGCATCCTGGAGCCTTTGGGGGCTTTTTCAGGCTTTTAATTATCTTTCTGCAGCATTGTAGTGAGGCAACCAGGTGCAGGGCAGGCAGGGGGGCTCAGGCCTGGAGGCTGACAGGCCTTCTAGCCCCAGGTGAATCTTCACTCTCTGTGGCCTCTCCGCTGCACCCCACCGCTCCCCCTGCGGCACAGTCCTCTGCCTCCTTGCTCTGCTCTCTGCTGCTGCTCCGTGTCCTCTTGAAGCCGGCCTCATATGCGCAGTCTCTCCAGGCCCAGCTGTGTCCACTCACACATGCCCACACCCTACTTCAGGTGCCTGCCAGCACCTGAAGGGGTCTATCATTGCTGGGAAGGCAGAAAATCCTGATCATTCTTTCATTTACCCTACAAGTTTCTAAATGACCAGGAAAAAAGAAAGTCTCTTGTTTATAACTGGAGGCACTGACCTTAGACAGAACTGATAAGAGTTCTGTCTGTGTAGTAGGAGAGCATGAGTCTGGAGCTAGCCTACTGACTTTGTGTCCTTAGAGCTGAAAAGTTGAAAGTTGAAAAGAAACTTCCTTGGTTGAAGGGTACACAGGACGCTACAAATTTTGCAACTTCCTATGAATCGACCGTTATTGCAACATAAAAAGTTTTAAAAAATGAGTTGTGAATTCAAAGTTTGCAAATATTTTACTTACACACACCCAGAGTGAATAGGAAAAGTTTTGAAATGAAGCAGATGTTGAATAAAAATATTATAGCATGAAGTATGATTTTCTTCATTGCCTACTGTTCACACCAACCTGATATTAAACTTCTCTTTTCCCTATGTATATAAGAAACATTTGAGATTCAAGAAAACTGCTATGTTAATCAATGTGTCATACAATAATTTAATTTTTGTTTGTGATTTGTCTACATTTTGGATTTTTTTTTGATATTCAAAAGAACAGGATTACTATAAAAAGGGAAGGGAAGTCAAGGATGCTTGTACAGACACAATCTTTAAAAATATGTATATATTTCCTGGTGATAGTAAATTGATTTGCATGCTTTTCTTAAATTCTGTAAATACTTTGTGAGAATTAAAGAAATTTGAAAAACAGAAAAAAAAAAAACAGAACTTCTGAGGCCCCACCACCCAAACAGAATCATTATTGTTACTATTTTAGCATATTTTCATCTGCTCTTTTTTTTTTCCTAGCCATAGACTTTTAAATTTTTTAAAATATTTTATTTATTTATGCATACAAGAACTTGGGTATAGGCCAAGTGTGGGGAGGTGTGGGGTGGTGAGAGGATTCACCAGAGACAGAGAGGGGAACAGAACAGGCAGATCGACTGAAGTATACTGCTGAGGGGAGCAGCAGGTCAGGCAGGAGAGATCTGCTGCGCCATGTGGGAATCTCCCTGGCTGGGGATCCAACTCATGCTACAGTGGCTGCTGATAGCTTCAAAGTGCTGAGACTTAACCCGTTGTGCCACCGGGGAGGCCCCCATAGACTTTTAAATTAATGAATAAATATTTAACTTTAATAGATAAAACATACAAAAAGTTGAAAATTCAAGAGGATAAAGAAAAGGCAGAGGGCCTCCCTGGTGGCTCAGCGGTTGAGCGCTGCGCTGTGGAGCTGTCGGCAGCGGCGACGCAAGTTCGACGCCTGGCTGGGGAGATTCCCACATGGCGTGGCAGACCTCTCCTGCCTCGGCCGCTGCTCCCCTCAGCAGTGTATTTCTGATCTGCCTGTTCTGCTCCCTGCTCTGGCTCTGGTGAACCCTCTCGCCGCCCCATGCCTCTGGCCTGTACCCCAGCTTGTATGTATAAATAAAAAATAAATCTTTAAAAAAAAAAAAAAAGAAAAGGCAGATAGTAAAAGCTCTGTCTTCTTCTCACCGTCCACCTCTCCTCCAGCCACAGTTTCCCTTCCATGAGTTCACCTCGACTCATGGATGGATGTTTTCAATTTCCTAAAAAGTTTGTTTGTATCTCCATCACCATGAGGTCATCAATCACAGGAATACCATATTAGGCAAACACTGGATTTAGCGAAGCAATCTTCACTGCTGGATTTTTTTTTTAGAAATCCATGATTTCATAGAATCATGGAATTATAGGGCTGGAAGTTACTTAGAGAATCATTCATTCAACTTCTTGAGAAAATTAGGGTTCTTAACTCCTAAGATTTCACAGTGAGGAGAATCAAGATTGTAACCTAGGTTTCCGGCTTTTATGTCCCTGATGTCAATACAACATATGACAACACACCTCTTCAAAATGACTGCAATTAAACATTGTAAAAGCTTACTGTAACCCTCCCTTATTCTTTGTATTTATGGCCCTTCTGAGGTTTTGGAGATAGTGGTAGTTGTTTGTTTTCTTAAAAATAAGCTTGTCTTGGGCATCCTTGGTGGTGCAATGGGTTAAGTCTCAACACTAGGAAGCTATGCAGCCACTATAGCACAAGTTCAATCCCTGGCTAGGGAGCTTCCCACATGGAGCAGCAGACCTCTCCTGCCTCGCCCCCTGCTCCCCTCAGCAGTGTACTTCAGTCAGTCTGCCTGTTCTGCTTCCCACTCTGTCTCTGGTAAATCTTCTAACTCCCCCCCCAACTTGTGACCTACACCTCAGTTCTTGTATGCATAAATAAATTGATCTTTAAAACAATAATAAGTTTGTCTTTTTTAAGACACTTTTCGATTTACAGAAAAATTGGAAAGGTAATATGGAGTTTTTCATAGTGCCCATACCCAGCTCTCCCTGTTAGTAACACCTTAACTTAGTATATGTTTTTGTTACTTTAATGAACCATGATTATCATGAATCAGATTGTGTTAGTTTTTACCCAGTGTCATTTTTCCTGTCCTGGGTGGCATCCAGGATGTCCTATTACAATTAGTCACCACACCTCTTTAGGCTCCTCGTGTTTCTTAGACTTTTTTATTTAACATTTATTTATTTTATTTATTTATGCATCAAGAACTGGGGTGTAGGCCAGAGGTGTGGGGTGGTGAGAGGATTCACCAGAGACAGAGTGGGGAGCAGAACAGACAAATCCACTGAAAAACACTGCCAAGGGCGCAGCAAGGAAAACAGGAGAGATTTGCTGTGCCATGTGGGTCAGCTCCCGGCTGGGGATGGAACCCAGGCAGCAGCAGGGGCCTTCGCCATGGCAGTGCTGAGCCTCAACCCCCAGGCCCCCCCAGCAATGCCCCGCAGAGTTTGTTTCTGATGATCTTGATAGTTTTGAGGAAACTGATTGGGTGTCTTGTAAAATGTCCCAAATTTTACAAAAATAAATTAGGATTTGGGCCTCCCTGGTGGCACAGGGGTTAAAGTCTCAGCGCTATCAAGCTATCTCCAACTACTGTGGCAAGAGTTCAATCCCCATCCTGGGAACTGACCCACATGGCACAGCGGACCTCTTCTGCCTCGCCCGCTGCTCCCCTCAGCAGTGTATTTCAGTCAGTCTGCCTGTTCTGTTCCCCACTCTGTCTCTGGTGAATCCTCTCACACACATCCCCCCGCACCTCTGGCCTACACCCCAGCTCTTGTATGTATAAATAAATAAAATAAATCTTTAAAAATAAACAAGTAAATAAGTTGGGATTTATTTTTCTTGTGATCATAGGTTTATTTTTTTTTAAGATTTATTTATTTATGCATACAAGAGTTGGGGTGCAGGCCAGAGGTGTGGGGGCTGAGAGGATTCACCAGAGACAGAGTGGGGAGCAGAACAGGTAATTGACTGAAATACACTGCTGAGGGGAGTAGCAGGGAGAGACAGGAGAGGTCTGCTGTGCCATGTGGGAAGCTCCTGGCCTGGGATTGAACTTGTGCTGCAGTGGTGCTGGATAGCTTCATAGTGCTGAGAGTTATGCCGTTGTGCCACCAGGGAGGCCCAAACATCATTTTAATGACCAATGAGTCTTGAGCTGTTATTTAAAATCTTGGGGCCTGGGACACATTTCCAGACCCCTCTGAGCCTCTGGTTTCCTCCTGTGAGTGGCGCTCATAGTGTTGTCATGTCGATGGCTGGCAAGAGGCAAGACTCAATGAAAAGTCATGTTTGAAGTTTATCCAGATTGTGTTTAACCTAGATTGGGGGAGAACAGGTGTCTAAGAGGTCACCGCAAGCCTGCCAGAGCTAGGAGGAAGCGATGAAGTGGTGCCCAGAGCAGGCCCTGCCCAGGCAGCCTCAAGGAAACTTGAGAACTGACCTGACAAGGTGAGATGGCTGACACCACAGGAGGGGACAAGAATACCTTCTTTGTTGGATCCTCAGGGACTGAGAGGGAGGAGGGGAAGGCAGACTCATTGGTGAGCACAGGGGCTTGGGTATGATGTATTCAGCTGCAGGTGGTGCTTGCCTATCTAGGTGACAGTGTCTGGTAAAGGATTAAAGATCTGGTTCCGAAGGACGGTAAAACAACTTAAGGACTTGAGACATCAGAGCTTGGGAGTGGATGGGCTTTTTAGAAGGTAATCCTGGAACTTGAGAACAACCAGGCTAGAAAGGGGTTAGAGGTCACCCCAACACTGTCACAACAGCACTGTTTGCAGAATGTCCACTAAAGCCAGGTGCTACCTATGACCTGTCACTTTTTCTTTTTCACCCTTAGTCAGCCCTTGGAGCAGGGTGAGAAAGAGAGGAGGAAACTTGCCAAGGACACTCTGTTAGAAAATGAGCTAGAGCTATAAACCATGCACCCAATGGGCACCTAGTATTAAATGGGGGAAAACCAGTAGAGAAAACATAGACAAGAAATGAAGAAATGGGGCTTCCCTGGTGGCACAAGGGGTTAAATCTCAGCCTATGAAGCTATCTGCAGCATGAGTTTGATCCCCGGCCAGGGAGCTTCCCACATGGCGCAGCAGACCTCTCCTGCCTCGCCTGCTGCTCCCCTCAGCAGTGTATTTCAGGCAATCTGCCTGTTCTACTCATCATTGTGTCTCTGGTGAATCCTCTCACCACCACCACCCACCCCCACCTCTGGCCTGCACCCCAGCTCTTGTATGCATAAATAAATAATTTTTTTTTTAAAAAGAAAAAGAACTGGAGGAAGATCTTCTCAGCACGGCTCACAGAGCCTTCCTATGGTTTTCCACATCATCTCCCCTCTGTCCTCACCACACACCCTACACTTTTGTTGCCCAGGTTACTCTCCTATTACACTACATGGCAGTATAGCCAGAGTGCCCTACAGCCCCCAACACTGCCGGAAAACTGCTCATGCAAGACCCAACTCAGGCGTTCTGTGCTGTGAGGCCTTCCTCAAGCTTCAGGAGAGAACACTCCCCCAGGACACTGCACAGGACCCCAACAAAGTGAGTTGTGGGTCTCTGAACACTTTCAGAGAATATAATTTCATGGTATTCATCCGTGCCCAGTATGAAATCCCCCCTAACAAAGGGTGTGGAGGGAGAAGGAAAAGAAGAGGGACAGGAGGAGCCCAGGTTGACAGGACAGAGGCCCAAGGATGTGGAGCCAGGAAAGCTGAAGCCCCTTTCCTGTGCACAGCACCCCATCACGGGTCAGGACCGCAGCGGACTGGATGCCCACTGAAGGATGCAAACACTCGGCGAGTAGGCGAGCACCATGTCTATGTTTGCATACAGATTCCATGTATGTACACATGAGAAGCGGGGCAGGCAGGCTGAGGATTCCTGAGCCAAGGGCCTTGTTTCACTGAAGTGGCAGACCCTCGGCTGAGACCGACAACAGAGTCAGTCTTTGGGGTGGAGAGGGGGGCAGCTGTATGGGCCACCCTCTGGGGAGCGGTGCTCCTCCTGACCATTGGCCAGGGCCTCCAGTCGCTGCCGCACACACTCAGCCGTTAGCCGCGCTTCCGGGTCTGCATCCCAACAGTCTTCCAGCAGCTCCCTCAGGCCACTAGGGTTCTGAGAAGAATGACAGAAGGCAGGCTTGACCCCAGGATCCTGAGTGGCCCCCCAAGTAGTCCCTTCAGTTAAAAAGTGTCCACCACTCCCCATATTCAACACTCCTAGTCTGATTCCTCTTGGAGCCTCCCTGCCTCCCTCTCACTGAAATCCAGCCCTCTGAGTCTTGTTCTCTATGAGACAGTCTTCTGGGTGTCTTCCAAAGGGCTCATCTTATCCTCTGAGGAGCTAATTCAGGTTAATATCTTAATATGCTGATGGGAAATTTCTCCCCTTCCTCTCAGGCAACCAGGGTCTTCTGCCAACAAGCCTGGGTCCCATTATCTAGCCAAGCAGATGTTTGTGCATGGAAATTTCAGGCCAGGTAGCAGGGGAAGGGGCTTCCTGTTAGGAAACCATTTATGCAGGCCCCTAAAATGTCACTGGTAGGCAATGCTTTAATCCTTTATACCTAGGGCTGGCTGTTACCGGGTCAAAGCAGAAACACAGATGTGCAGGGCAGAATGAGGAATTTTTGGATTGAGTGTCGGGCTCAGTAGACCGAGATAGGAGACATTCTGCAGGCAAAGTTCAGGGTGGAAGCCAAGCCAAAGAGGGCTTCCTGGAAGATGGGACTGAGAAACAGGACTAACTGATGATAGAGAGAAGAAAGACAGATTAGGCGAGACTGAGCAGAGGACAGCATGAGTCTCAGAAATGGGCTGTGTGAGGATGAATTGAGGGCTCAAGTTTGCCCAGAGCCAAGTAAACATGAACCTGGAGGGGTGGGAACTGAAGGGACGTAGGAGTAGCTGAGTTGGCCTTAGAGGACAAGTTCTTGAAGCTCATACCCAGGCTCGCCAGGCCTCCAGCCCACCAGCCAGCCCAGAGCCTCTTACTGTGGCAAAGCAGTGCCAGGTGGATGGGATGTAGGGGCGCCTTCTCTCCTCCACCGCCAAGGTCCACAGCTCACAGGTGGTGGGGGCGCTTCCCAGTTCTGCCTCATAGGCCAACTGGAAGGGTGGTGATTGGTTGTCTGGGGAAAGGTACATGGGGTTAGGTGCCAGATAACCTTTGGGTTGCCTCCTTTGTGGAAAGGCCAAGGTGGAGAAGGGCAGAAGTTCCCTGGGTCAGAAGATAGGTGGGTCTAGAATGGGTGGGAGGGGCACAGGTAGGGGACTACTGCACCCATCCTTACCAGCCCACAAATCTGGGCAGCGGCTCAGGATCTCCCACAGGAGCAGAGCCAAAGAGTAAACGTCGGCTTGCCGGAGGGCCGCACCCCAGTCCTGTAGGTCTAGAGTCTTGTCCAAGAGCTCTGGGGCCATGTACCGCTGCGTGCCAGCCTAGAGAGCAAGGTGTAAAGAGCCAAGAACCATTTCTCTGGCAACCCTCGCTGCAACATCAGTCACCGCAACACCCCCACTAGAGTCAGCAATGTCCCTGACACTGGTGGCATCGTTGCACCAGTGCCACGCAGCAGGTGCATCTCCACCAGTACCACCACCAGCCCTCCTCACCCTCATCTGAGTACTCACCTCCAAGATGGCAGCTGGGCCTCGGGGTTGAGTAGGGGTCCAGGTGGGGGGCTGATGGAGGCCGGGGAGCACCAAGGCAAGCCCCAGGTCTCCAATGGCACATGACCCATCTTCTCGAACGAGCACGTTCTGGCTGCTCAGATCTCGGTGGGCGATACCTGGTTTATATTGGCCTGCGGGAGAAGCCGATGTTGAAGGGGCATAGATCTTCTTCCTTTCTCTTTGACTTAGTCCTTCCCCTCCAAGCTTAGGGAGAATCAGAAATGTAGCTATATGGCTCTTGGCACCATGGCTTCCAGCACCAAGTTCACCCACCATCCTGCCAGCGCTCCTCATGGAGAAAAGCCAGGCCCTGGGACAGGGACAGTGCCATCCGCAGGGAAGTTCTCCAGTCACTGGTGTGCTGGGTCAAGTAGTGGCACAGGGACCCCTGAGGAGAAGCAGAGAGAAGAGGGGGATACACAAAGCTGTGTGGGTTCACCCCAGGCAGCAGAGATCAGCTGACAGACCTCCCCCTGCATCTCCCAGCAGACTCAAAAGCAGACACATTCAGGCCAAGACGTGGGCAGGGAGGAGTGAGGCCGCACCCATCAGATTGACAGGCAGAGAGCAGCTGAGTTCAAGGGTCCAGTGTGACTGCCCACCTGCTCTGTCATGCTCACAACCTGAGCAGGTCAGTACTCCTGTCATTTCCATTTTACCGACAGGAGCTTGAGGAAACTTGTGGGAAGTCCCTTGAGGAGGAAGTAGCGCCTAAACCCAAGAAGTGCGACTCCACTCACTATCAACCACCTTCTACTGCCTCGGAGGACTTTGGACAATGACAGACAGAGGAGGCAGGGGCACATCTCTTGAACGTCCTGGCTGAAATGCCAGGCCTGTCTGGTAGAGCCGGTGGGTGGGTAGAATCCTTGGGTAGGGGCAGCATGTGGGGACCAAGTGGGGACTAGGGGAAAGGAGCAATGGAGTTGCTCTTTAGACAAACGTTATCGTGCATCTTTAGGGTGTCGGGAAAGTTAAACAAAGAAAACCATAAAAGGAGTGATTTTTGAGCTGGGTGGTCAGGCACGTGGTCAAGGAGGAGACTTTCGAGAACACCAGATTTCAGAAGTAGAGGACTGTAGGTGCTGATTAAGTCCCAGATCCTTAGCAGGCCCTCTAGGCTGTGTGTGGTCTGGTTCCCTGCCTACCTCTTCCTCTTCATCTTTCTAGCTCATCTTTCTCCCCCCAAAGGACCCATCTCTTTATTCTTTTTTTTTTTAATTTCCATTCCAGCAGTCATTCTGCATTACCAAAGAGTTCTATGTTCTTTTTTTTTTAAGATTCATTTATTTATGCATGCAAGACCTGGGGTGTAGGCCAGAGGTGTGGGGGGTGGTGGTGAGAGGATTCACCAGAGAGAGTGGGGAGCAGAACAGGCAGATTGACTGAAATACACTGCTGAGGGGAGCAGCGGGCGAGACAGGAGAGGTCTGCTGCGCTGTATGGGTTAGCTCCCTGGCAGGGGATTGAACTGGTGCTGCAGTAGCTGGCAATTGCTTGATAGTGCTGAGACTTAACCCCTTGCACCACCAGGGAGGCCCTCTTTATTCTTACTCTTTCAGCATTTAACATACTTGACATTGTACACTATTTTTGTATTAACTTGGTCCACATCTGTCTCCCCCACTACTATAAAATCTTAAAGGCAGGGGCTGGATAAGTTTTTACTAATGGCACAGTGTCTGACATGTAGTTCATAAAGATTTGCTGAATAAATATACACACGAATCTGGAGGGTTCTGCAGGGAGATATTTCTTCCTTTTTTTTTTTTAAGATTTATTTATTTATGTATACAAGTGCTGGGGTGTAGGCCAGAGATGTGGGGATGGTGAAAGGATTCACCAGAGACAGAGTGGGGAGCAGAATAGGCAGATCAGCTGAAATACACTGCTGAGGGGAGCAGCGGGCGAGACAGGAGAGGTCTGCAGCACCATGTGGGAAGCTCCCTGGCCGGGGATGAAACTCGTGCTGCAGTGGCTTTGGATAGCTTCATAATGCTGAGACCCAACCCATTGTGCCACCAGGGAGGCCCCAGCAGGAAGATAATTCTTTAACAATGGTTAGGAATATGAATTATTTTGATTTCTTTCTTTCCTTATCTATAGCTTACGAATTAAAAATATTACCAGCACTGCAGGCATTGCTTGTGTAATAAAAAAGACAAAACAATAGAAATAATTTTTAATGTTTTAGAGAAGAGAAAATCTAAGCCAGAAGCATAAGTGTAGACAGGACCTAGCTGCCATCCAGTCCCATACACACATGGCAAACACACACACACACACCACACACACTCCTTTTCCTCACCTTGGGGTGCAGTTCCAGTATCAGCAGGGGGCCGCAGGGCAGGGGGCCAGGGCTGCCCCTGCTGGCCGTGATAAAGCGGACAATGTGGTCGTGCTGTAGGCCTGGCAGCTCGTACAAAGCTCTCTCAGCTCGGAACTGGGCAACAGCCCTCAGGGGGAAGGCCTTGATGGCTACCAGTTCACCTTGCAGCTGCCCAGCCCACACCACTGCGTGACTTCCCTCCTGAATTACCTGGTGGGGACAGAGTGCTGGGTGCAGGCCTCAGCCACTCTAGGGCCAGACTTCTGCCCCAGCACAACCTCTAGGACACCTAGAGGTGTCCTTCCCTCCCTCCCTGGACACCTGGGAGAAGCACAGGTCTGGCAGCTCGGGTAGCTCCGCACTCCAGCCCCTGTCTGGCTCTGGCTCTGGCTCTGGCCCTCCTGGCACTCTGCAAGCCTTTCTCTGCAGGAGGGCTGGGCAGAGAAAAGTCTTAGGGTCAGGGTGCATATGCCTGAAGATTGGGAAAGGGGCTCTGTGGGAGTAATGGGGTTTAGCCTAGAGAGAACTCAGGACCATGGCATGGACCTGGAGAGAGGTCAGAACTTTGGGGCAGTATATCAGTGTTCCATGAGAGGGATGGGGTAGATTAGTACCCACGATGATGCCGCCCAGCAACAACAGAAGGAGGAACAACCCCAACAGCACCAGGGCCGTCCAGATGGACTCTCCTGAAAGTTAAGGTAAAAATGCAGGCTGGATGAATCCTGCCCAAATCCACTCTCAGCTCCTCTCCCCCTCCTCAGAGATCTTCCTTCTGGACCCACCCCCACCCTGGTCACAAGCTCCCTTATCTCCCAGTCACCAGGGCAACCAACTTCTCAAGGCCAGGAGGAGGGAAACTTGGAATGGGGATAGGGTGAGAACTGGCCCTGGTTCTACCTCTCATCTCAACCTGGGCCCCAACCCCCACCCAGCTCCAGCACCCCAGGTGGCTACCTGGTGCAGCCTGGGGACCCTGGGATGCGGGAGTCCCCGGGCTTGTCAGAGGAGGCAGATGGCTATAGTTGGCATTGCAGAGGTCATTGCCACAGGAGCAGGTGAAGAGAGTGGAGCCTGGGCTAGGGTGGGCTCTGAGGCTCAGGTCACAGTGGGGGGACTCACAGCCTGGCTCGTCACTGTCTCGACATCCTGACCAGGTGACATTTGGAGAAGAGAAGCAAGAGGGAGAGGAAGATGGGAAAGGGGTGGGGAGGGGCAGAGAGAGAGAGAGAGAGAGATAGAGAGAGAGAGAGAGAGAGAGAGAGAGAAAGAGAGATTACTCTGGGAATAGAAAAGATAAATAAACTTCTCTATCAGAGGCATCTCTCCCAACTCATCATCTCATATAGGTCTTTCTTTCCCTCCACACATTTCATTTCTCCTCCTCTCCCTCATTTGCCATCTCTCCTCCCCCAGGATGTACCTGTCTCCCACCCTAGCTGTCATCTGCTGTACACTTTGCCATTCACCTTGCATCGCCACCTGTGCCTGGTCTTGGGTCAGGTTCCAGATCCCAAAGCAGCAGCGACTGTAGAGGCAGCGGATAATCCTGGGGGGCCCTGGTCCTGCATCTAGCAGCTTCCCCAGTGTCTTTGTGCTTCCCCGCACTCCGGGGGCCTCAAAGAACACACAGGTCCGACTGCTTGGGGGTGCTGAGGCCCACGGTGGTGAGAAGGGAGGGTTCCAGAAGGGAGTGAATGCAGTGGCAAAAGCAGCAGCCGAAAGGAGACGCAACACATTTCATATCAGGGCCGTCATGGTAAAGCCATAGGAAGAAACAGGGTCAGCCTAGGTCTGCCACCTGACCCCCACCATGGGGAGATGTGGCTTCGCCCCCACCAACCCCACTCACCACACTTCCCAAGGGCTGGCTGCTTCTTCAGGTGCCCTTTTCCCTCGTTGGGTGGGTGGAAAGACCGTGCCCATCCCTGTAGTCACCTACCTTGCACAGCTGTGGGGAGCAATGCCCAGACCCCCAGAGTCCCCAGCATCGTCCTGTAAGAGGCAGCAGCAGGATGAGAGCTTGAGCCAAAACAGCTGCCCCGGGCCAGAGCTTCCTTCAGGGCACTGTGGGGCTTCTGATCCCTCAGTCCCCAACTCCGCCTTCCTCCCTCTTATCCCAGTCTTGTGGGGGAGAGGTGGGTGTGGGGAGAAAAAGGAGAGAGGGAGGAGCAGAGAACCACTCTCATATCCTCCTCTGTAAGTCACCTCCTTTTTTCTCTGCAAAGTAGGAGGGGGCCTTGGAGGCCCAGCTGAGAACCAAGTGGTGCCTAACTTCAAACCTCTGCCCTTTCCTGACCCTGAGAGAAGGTGCTGGATGCTGTCTGCCCTTCCTAGCCTGGAAACCAGTATGAGGCCAAGACCTCAGCACCATTCCAGTGCCTAAGGTCCCTTTTAGCCTTTATTTTCGGGCCACAGATCTGCAGCTCCCTGGGCAGAGAGGCTTCACCGCCCATCTTCCTATACTTCAGTTGGCTTCAGTTTCCAAACTGAAGAATCAGAGAGCAGTTTTATAAAATTTGTCAAAATTAAAAAAAAATCACCATTATTGAGAAGATAACACATTTTTATTGAGCACCCGTTGCAAAATTAGGGTTAGGCATCTTACTGCCATCTTGTCTAATTCTTTCACTGAGCTATTTATTATTACCTTCACTTTATTGGTAAGTAAAACCGAGTTTAGGTAACCTGCTCAAGGAGACTTTACTAGATGATAACAGAGCTGACATTTCAACCTAGATTAAGTTTGACTTTGGATATTTGAATTTGGGTTGTTGAGAAAATACACATTACTTGCCAGCAGGTCTCGGTCTAGAAAAGGCTACAGTTCAGGCTACTACCACCAGAGGTCGATAGACATAGGAGAGACTCAGGGCCGGTCCGGGCAGAAAGAGCCTCCTCCTCCGGTGAGGAATGACCACAGAGCAGGACTATCATCTGTTAAACTGCAGGGATTGTAAAACGTGGAGAGGGCATAGCGTGTGTTGAGGCAATGGAGCTGTGCAGATTTCCAGCTGATGCTGCAATACAGGTACAGAAGGAGTTCAGCTTTACTAGACTCTTCCCTGGAGTTAAGAAAGGACAAGTAAGAGGTAATTTTTTCCACACCTGTGACCAGCTGGCTCCCATGAGAATCAAAATCGAGGGGAACAATTCCCTGTTTTCCTAGCATTTTGTTTTCGTGATGGAAGGTCTTTCCACTTTTGCCTGGAAAGTCTTTCTGGGAATGGTCTGGTTTAGACCAAGGGAGGAGGGTTTGAGTACTAACTCTGACTCTGAAGCCTTTCTCCTGCAGAGGCTGCATAAAAGGAGAGTGAAAACTCCAGCCATTGTGAAGCAGCAGCTGGAGGAGTGACCAGGGCTAGAGGCGGATGGATAACTGCCCATCTCTCCTTGGGTCTTCCCGAGCGCAGGGCCCTGCCAGTGAGGTGGAATGCTGCACTTGGTTCCAGCTATTTCCCTCCACCAGCTCCCAGATCAGATAAGGAGGGCAGGGGCTGAAGGTCAAATAGCTTCCTGTCTGGAGTGTCTCAGGAGACTGTCTCCTCCAGATGGGGGTAAGGTCAGGATCATGCAGAAAGGCAGTTTCCTCACCCAAACTGGGTAACTACTCTCAGTGAGATTCCAGCCGGGTTTAAGGAACTATACTGCTCTGAGCAGTGAGAATTTAGAGACAAGCTGGTGATAGAAGTGTTAAGAATATGAGAGCTGAGAGATCAGGAAGGTTCTGAGAAATGATCCCCCTTAGCAGAGCTTCAGGTTCCACAAACACAAAGATCTTCATTAGGATTCCTAATTCAAGTTGCAGTGGGCCAAAAATTTATCTTTGACCTCACTGACTACCAGGCTAAAGTGAGTTAATTATTCATTCAATGCAGAAAAGATTAGGTCCCAGTCTTTAAAAAGTATTAGGTACTGAGCCTACAAAGATATGAATGATGCCTGTCCTCCAGGAACTCACAGTTTAGAAAGGAAGGACATATATCAGTAAGCAACCAGAGGATTATGTGTCAGACCTAGGTTATGAAGAAGGAGCTATATAAGCAGACAGATCAAATAAAGCTAATTCAGTTACAGAAGAAAAGGGAAGAAAGTTGCCCAGGTTTCCCAGAGAGAGGGATATTTAAATTGTCTTAAAGGTAAACACATCAGTAACAAATAAGAGGGTGATTGTCATAGGCAAAGGGGACAAGAGAATAAAGGCATAGAGGTCTGAATACAAAGTGTGTGGTGAGGGGTAGGAGTGAGCAGGAGGAAGGGGTATGAAATATGAAGCAGAAAATCGGCCTCCCTGGTGGCGCAGCGGTTAAGCGCTGCGCTGTGGAGCTGTCGGCAGCTGCGATGCGAGTTCAATGCCCACCCGGGAGAATCCCACATGGTGCGGCAGACCTCTCCTGCCTCGTCCGCTGCTCCCTTCAGCAGTGTATCTCTGATCTGCCTGTTCTGCTCCCCACTGTGTCTCTGGTGAACCCTCTCGCCACCCCACACCTCTGGTCTGTACCCCAGCTTGTATGTATAAATAAATAAATCTTAAAAAAAAATAAAGACCTAAATAGTAGCCAAGGTGAATGCTAAGGCAGTGGAAGTTAAAATAAAAAAAGAAAAAATTAAGATCCATTGTATTAGTAATCAAATGAATGTTGGAAGATGAAAGGGAGAATTAAAGCCTGATTTTGAGGTTTCCCGTATAAATGATCAAGGGTAGTAATACTGCTAAGTGAGATGAGGGACATAAAGGATTATTTTCCTTCTTACATGTTGTTGAAGCTACTTGTGGGACATCCACATGAAAATGGTAAGTAGACTGCCAGGTTTAGAGAAAAATTAGGGCTTAAAATCTGGAGTTGCCAACCTATAGCAACTAAACAGCAGATGTGACTCATGTAAGGGGGGAGGGTGCTGTGAAAGAGTGAGGAAGGACACAAAAGACAGGGACACCAACATTTAAGGAAGAGAGTAAGAAGTGGCTATGGGGAGACTAGAAAGAGGCTGAAATATTAGTTTCACACTCCCTGGGAAGAAAGCTTTAAGATGAGGTATAAGAGGCTAACTGTAAGACCACTGAAGCTGACATCCAGGTCACTGATGGTGATGAGAAACAATTTGGCAAATGATGGGTGCTGAACAAAGTAATCTGAGGAATGAGTAAAGGAAGAAGAAAGTTGAATGTAAACTACTTTCACTAACTTTGGAAATGGAAAAGAACTAGACCAGTAGCTAGAAAAGATTTTTCAAAAAGGGGGAAGAGAAGGGCCTCCCTGGTGGCACAATGGGTTAAGTGCAGCACTATGAAGCTATCCAGAGCCACTGTAGCATGAGTTTGATATCCGGCCAGGGAGATTCCCACATGGCACAGCAGACCTCTCCTGCCTCCCCCATTGCTCCCCAGCAGACCTCTCCTGCCTCGCCTGCTGCTCCCCTCAGCAGTGTACTTCAGTCCATCTCCCTGTTCTGCTCCCCACTCTGATCTGGTGAATGCTCTCACCACCCCACACCTCTGGCCTACACCCCAGCTTGTATGCATAAATAATCTTAGAAAAAAATAGGGGAAGAGATTTTTAACTCACTTAAAGGTCAACAAAAGGGAAACCAGAAGAGACTGAAAAAGAGAAAATATCCTCAAAGCACAGAACAAAAAGAAGTCAAAGAAAATAAGACTGCGAGCACAAGTGGCAAGTTTGGCCCAGCAAAGGAAAAATAAACTCTCTCCTAAGAAGAAATAAGCGAGTAAATTGATATTGGTGAAGTATACAAGAAGTTTGTAGGAAGGGGAGAGGGAAGTTTGAAGAAATCCATGTTACCATCTTCTTCATGAAATAAGAAGGCAATCATTCGCTGAAAAATTATATGATTGGGAAATTTGTAGTTAAGGGTATGTGTCTCACTAGTCAGACTATGAAGTACTCGTGTTTTTTTTTAAGATTTATTGATTTATGCATACAAGAGCTGGGGTGTAGGCCAGAGGTGTGGGGGATGAGAGGATTCACCAGAGACAGAGTGGGGAGCAGAACAGGCAGAACCACTGAAATACACTGCTGAGGGGAGCAGCGGGAGACACAGGAGAGGTCTGCTGCGCCATGTGGGTCAGCTCCCTGGCCAGGGATTGAACCCATGCCACAGTGGCTGCAGACAGCTTCACAGTGCTGAGATCTAATTCCCTGCACCACTAGGGAGGCCCACTTACGTCTTTTTTATCCTCAACACAGCTTAGTACCCGGCACATAGTAATGGCACAATGCTTATTGAATAAATGACACTTATAAAGGGTCCATTTTAAGTTGCAAAACCAAACCAACCAAGAAATGCCAAGCCCCACCTCCCCAGTAAAGTCAAATGTTTAAATGTTGTATTGTTAATGGCTACCTAAGGAGTCAAATGACTGGCTTTATCCAGTCATTTGCTTGGTTGAGTGCTTGGCAAAGGACACCCAGGGAGTCAAGTGAGCAAAATAATTGAGAAATACTGGTAACCAAAAACAAATGACTAAGGGTTCTGGGATTGGTAGGAAGTGAAATCATAGGCTGAAACTGAAAAAGCTGTCAGAATAAATATCATTTGCTATTTTTCTTTAAAAGTATTCCAAAACAAAAAAACTTAAAGGTTGGGGCTGCCCTCTTCGTTTTGATCCTTCACATTTCTATGTTGTCATGACAAACAGATCTTGGCCATGAAACTGTTTACGTGGAGCTAAGTGTAGGGCAATTGTGCTGATTAACATGTATGGAAGCACAACATAGCATGAAATCTTTGTTGGGTTCAGTATATGAAATCATAACCATAACACCTCCCCCGGCCCCCATTCCCAACCTTCTCAACAAACAAGACGTGGCATTTTATTAAAAAAAAACTTTTTTAATTGGTTTACAAAGGAGCTACAGACTACATTGAAACTAATCTTTGTACAAAAAGGCAAAAAAAAAAAAAAAAAGCCCCAAAACACCAGAGACAAAAGGTATGGGGAGACAAGAAAGAAAGATAACAGGAGAGACTGAAAGACAAGAGATTAGCATCATACATACACAAGATCAAGGGGGTGGGGGAGCAAGAAAGATGAGAGCGCATAAAAGTATTTCCCCACATAGCCCTGGTGATAATCGGATTGGAACCAACAACAAACACAGCATGGGTTTAAGAAATTTAAAAAGGCATCAGTGGTAAGGAGACTGGTTATTGCCAGTTGAGAAACTTGTTTTAGGCACCAGAGTGGAGCACTGCCCCTCCCCCTCAGAAGATGACTGCTGGGGAAGAGGAAGCAGGCCCTGGGGCAGCTGCCATTGGTGTGCACGGAAGGGGTCTCCTCAGGTCAATCTCAGCATAATTCCCCCATCTTTCCCCCGCAGTCTTTGTGCCCCAGACTAAGGTGGGGGTTATGGGATGGCACTGGGAGAGAGGGGTGATCAAAAATATGAAGACCTGCCCTTGTCCACACTGTTTAAGAGCAGTTGCTGGGGAAGTGGAGGGCTGGGTAGACAAAGCCCATTCCCTGTGGAGAAGGCACAGAATTCCTGAAAGAGGGACACCCCTGACCGTCCCCCACCCCAGGAGAGGTATCTACTAAATCTTACCTGCAGCCCCAGTTTAATCCATTTGTTATGTGTTTTTCTGTTACTAAAGCTAATTGAAGGACCTCTTCTGGCTTAGCAGCGATGAGGCTGGCTGGGGTTGTTTGATAACGAGGAAAGGGGAAAACATACTAATTTCTCTCAAAGTTGTGGAGGAAATCTTTTCTGGGTCTGGGGAAGTCAGACTGGAGAAGACCCAGGGGAGGAATGAAGTCAAGGATTCCCCTTTTATCCTTTCCCAGCCTTCAGTCTAAGGCAAGTAAGCCAAATCTGTAAGAGGGAGTAGGAATTTAATCTTAAGGCTGCTTAATATCCTCCTGGGGGATGGTGTTTAGGGAAGGCAGACAAAGAAAAACAAGTCAACCTCAAAGCTGGTCTGCTCATTCTCCTAGGTCTGTACCCTAGGAGTAGGGCCAAGAGAGGCACCAGAGAGAGCACAGGCTCCCAACAAAAAGTAATAACCTGCCCATATTTTATCAGCAGTTTTCAAAAGCACTGTTTTCCGGGGTTGGAGAAGTGCCATATCCTCCTCCCTTTATCCAGAACTACTGCTGCCACCTTTTATCCTAGTACAAAAGTTAACTGGCTCTCTTCTAAGGGAGATGAAACTCTGAGATTTCACATTTCTCCTCCCAATCCCAAGAGGCTTCCCAGCTTTGAATAGGGGGAAGGAGAGCTACTCAAATGGCTACTCACTGGAGGCAGCTAGACTATCCTCATTTCCTTGGTACCTGGATCTCCAAAACTCATTTGAGCTGATCCCAAGGTCCAAAAGGCATCAGAGTATTTACAAATGAATGAAAGTAAGTAGCACCAGGGCTCCCCCAAAGCTTAACAGGGGCCTGATTAATACCCCCAGAAGAACCCCTCAAAAAGTGTATAAATTTATCACATCCTAGCAAAGATCTGCAGCTTCCAGTATTCACACAAAGTGAAGCTATTAACAATACAAAATATATTCTGAAAGTCAAATATCTGCAGTTCATAGTGCTTTCTCAGATTTGTTAAAAAAATACAATGCTTAGTTTCCTATATAGGATATACAAAAGCAAAAAATATATATATATATGTATATAGTAGAAATAAATCAATCAGCCATAGTAATTTACAGCTTTTGTCTCTAACCCTCCCCCAATCATAATCTTTACCCCACATTTCAATCTATGCTTTTTGGGATCAAGGGTTCTATTATTTTGAACCAAGCTGAGAAATATCCATTAAATTGTATTCGGTATAGCACTCACAGACAGAGTGCCAGATGGGAGGTCCCTGAAGGAAGATGGCATGGGTTGTTACTGCTCTGGGTGAAAAGTGAGACCATCAAATGATAAACAGATGAATGTGAAGGGGCAACCTGAAAGGACAAGTTAATGAGTGCTTTCATATTATCATTTCTCTGGGCATTCCCTGCCCTGCAAGATTTGGTCATTAAAAAAATAAAAAAGCAACTCATGAAAATGTTAGAATCAATATACCTGTCAGTTAACATTAATTTTTGCTGGCCCAGAGTCCGGGGAAAGGGATTTGCAGTCATAAGCTCCTGACTCAAGGAATGTAGCCTCCTACCTTCCTGTGAAAGAACTGAGTGGCTTACTGCTCTGGGAGACAAAAGCAGAAGTAGCTCAGTTCGGGGGTCAAACAAGATACTGATTTGAAGCTTCAACAGTGAGAAGGAAATAGGACAAGTGGAAAGGACTGGATAAAAATTCACTCATAGTAATGCATTAATGAAGGGAGTTCAGGGTAAATCAGTATCCATCCCAGAGAAACATCATCAAATCACCTAAAAGCTTCTAGTCCTCAGCATCAAGCTAGTTTATATCTAATGATTTCATATTGGAGAAGATTCCATTCCTTGAAATGTTCTAGCAAATACACACTTCAGTGAGTTATTGTGTCCCTTTCCTCCAAAAGATGCCTATGTACATGATTATAGACATAAAATAACAGGTTTTTGAGTTCTGCCTTTTCAGTGGAACTAAAGGATGTGGTAAGTGGCTGGGCATGGATGACTTTTACTTCAATATTAACAAAATTTGACCTGGGGAAAATTCCTTGCAATAGTTCCTGAGTATTAACGGTATCAAGTCTGCAGAGAAAGGACCAAATGGAGTGAACCACTATTTAGAATACGAACAGTTACTGTATTTCAGGTTAAGTAACAACACAAACTTACCTAAACCCTAATTTGGACAGATTTTATATAAAATATACAGAATCATAGCATCATCTATTTGTAGTCACAATAAAAAGATTTATGAAATAGGGCTCTCCTATAGAGCTGGATGATGGTTTCATGTTCAAACACAAAAATAGTTTCTTCTCTTAAAGTGTAGTAGAATATCCCCCCTTTCATTATTGTAATTTTAGCAGAAGCAAAGAAATGACCTCAGAAACACACCCAGGTTTTAAGGTAGATTTCTAGGTAACAGGCCTGAAAGGCATTTTGATCTGAATTTGATTTATTCTCTAACAGTTTCAAATATAATTTCTCATCTGTGTGTAAGTATATACAGGCACAAACACACATTCACACACAGTCATACACAAACACTTCACTTTCTATCAGATCAGGGTAATTTTTTTATTGCAGGTCTCCTTTAGTATTGGCTAACAGAAAAACCTATCCCCAACCTAACAGATTACATACATCCACACGGCCGTTTCCACACTTCCTCACAGTGAAAAGCTCTCCGACAAGGTATCAGAAGGTCAAGAGAGACAGTATTTTAATGGCTGGGCCTTGAGGACAACTGTGGTTGTATTTAAATCTCGGTGCCAAATGCACTAAGAGTTCCCTGCCGCTATAATTTTTGGAACAGTCTCTTCAGGAATCAGGCCATGGAGAAAGTAGAATGTTTTCTCCTGATCTCTCCTATAAACCACAGTGGTAAGACAAGATTTCTGCTTGTTCTGGGCTATCATTCCCATGATTGTGTGCTTCCTTTTCCCGTAGGAACCACCCAAAGAGTTAAGGGAAAAGATCAAAGAACCACTGCCTTGCCACTAGTAGGTGCTCTGGAGTTCTGTAGACTGAAAACCCCTGAACTGTTTCATTGGCTGACGCTCCTTAAGTACATAATGGGAAAGAAACTACTGGGGATGTTCAAAAGAGGCAATGTATATCCTTTCAGATTGTGAACTCAGAAGCCCACACATCAAAGCTTAGAGCTACCTAGGAAGATGGTCGTACAAAAAGTCCAAATAGTCCATTAACTCCTGAACCAGACTACTAAGAGTCACTTCTGCTTCTGAGCATAACACTTTCCTATTGATAACCCCTGCCTATTATTTGACTACTTTTGACAGTTTATTCCAGATTATAACCTTCAAAGGGTCTCTTGTACAATTCCATAGAAAGACTTCTGATTTTTGATGCTTAGAGCAGCTAATGAAAAGACTCTCCAGCGCCAAGAGGGTGCCTGCGTCAGTAGTATTTTGAACACTCTCTCCACAGCTACCCTGAGCATCAGCTTGGGCTTCAAAGCTTTTTCCATCTGCTACTGGGACGAAAGACTTTAAAAGAGAGTGACAGAAGTGCCTCATCCAGGGATCACTACCAAAAACAGAACATGAAGTGATCAGGTGAGAGGAGACAAAAAAGGGTTGAGTCAGGAAAGGAGTACAAGAAGCTGATCCCAAATAAAGACAAAATTAAGAGAGGAAAAACATTATGTATGTATATATAAACTAAAAAGCAAAGCATATGAATGCTTAAACTGGTGGGAAGCCAAGACAACATCTATGGAAAAGCTTGATGTGTTACAACAAGGCTCAGCCATAGGGAAATAAGGCAATATAAAAAATGACCAAGGTTTTTTGGTCACAGAATGGTCTCTTTCCTCCTCCCAGTCAACCCCTGGTGAATGCATCTCTATATATCTTTTATATATATATATTTATATATATATAATATAGAATCTGTTTTTTGTTAAAAAGTATTTCAATGATCATATATATTTATCAAGGCATGATGGCTTTAGGAAAGGGGGGAGGATCCATCATGGGGGAGCTGAGAAGGGAAATGCAGGAAGGAGAAGTTGGGGTAAGAAGTGTAAGAAGAAACTGGGGGTCAAAGAAATGCTCAAAAAGTGGCACCAACAGAATTGTCACTAATGTGTCCCACTTCAAGGAAGTACTGATGATATATTGGTGAGTGCCAGGACCCCATCTCTTCTCTTGCATCCCTCCCCCAACTCTTCCCACCACCATGCATTTTAATGCCTCACGGCTCTCTCTCCCACATGTCTCTTGGACCCATGCTAACTTGCATCCCAGGGGTGATGGGTATGGCCCATATGTCTCTGGCCCTGGGTGCCTGACTTCAGAAGCCATTGCCACTGATATTAATGGACTGCAGATCCGCCACCTGCATGACGTTGATGCCACTGTTGGCAAGACGGGCAATACCCTCTGGACAAATGGCCTCCATTGCTACCATATTTGTGGTAATCAGGGCTGAAGGGGTGGCAGTGCCGCTGCCTTCTGAACCTGCCCCACTGTCCAGGGGCAAAGTGCCCACACTCAGGGCTACACCTGGGCCTCCCTTCTTATTCTGGTGGGTCTTGATATGCTTTGACAGGTGATCACTCCTCATGAAGCGCTTTGGACACTCAGGGCAGGCAAATTTCTTCTCACCTACGAAAAGGCAACGGAAGAAGGTAAGACAGTGGCATCTTAGCAAGCAGGGGTACCTTGTCCAAGTCTCTGCTCTCAATCTTATAAGGCAGAACAGTCTATCTTAGAAGGCAAAAACAAAAATCTGATGAGTATCATTTGCTTTGGGGCCAAGAAAAATAAGTAAAGGTTGGAGAGTATTTGGAAAGGAAGGAATATTGAAGAAAAGGTTAGGAATGACATCAGGGATTCCCCGGTGGCCAGGGGCTAAAGAACCAGTGCGCTATCAAGCTATCACCAGCCACTGCAGCACCAGTTCAACCCCCGGCCAGGGAGCTGACCCACATGGCACAGCAGACCTCTCCTGTCTTGCCTGTTGCTCCCCTCAGCAGTGTATTTCAATCTGTCTGTTCTGCTCCCCACTCTGTCTCTGGTGAATCCTCTCACCCCCAGCACCTCTGGCCTACACCCCAGCTCTTGTATGCATAAAGAAGTAAAATCAATCAAAAAAAAAAAAAAAAAAGAATGACATCAATGGTCCACCTTCAAATCCCACTCAAAACTTGGCTCCTTCCTTTTTTTTTTTTTAATTTATTTATGCATACAAGAGCTGGGGTGCAGGCGTGAGAGGATTCCCCAGAAACAGAGTGGGAAGCAGAATAGGCAGATGGACTGAAATACACTCCTGAGGGGAACAGTGGGAGAGAAAGGAGAATTCTGCTGCAACCATGTGGGTCAGCTCCTTGGTTGGGGATTGAACTTACATTGCAGTGGCTGCCAATAGCTTCATAATGCTGATACTTAACCCCTTGCGCCACCAGGGAGGCCCTCCAATTTCATTTGTAATTCATAAATTAAATTTTATATGTAAGTTGCTGAGATATCCTCATTATTTCATAGGTATATATTGTGTTAACTATTTTTCTCTTCCTCACATCCCCACTCACCTGTGTGTGTGCGTTTGTGCCTCTGTAGCTCATCCGAACGTGTGAAACGTTTCCCACAATATGACCAGGTACACATAAATGGTCTTTCGCCTGTATGCCAGCGCAAGTGTGCCCGTAGGTGTGAGGTCTTGCCATATACTTTGCCACAACCTTGGATGTGACAGATGTGTTGTTTCTTTTTACCAGGATCCCCAGAACCCCTGAAAATGAGAACACAACTATTTATCATTCATTCTACAGACAGAAATTTTAAAAAATAAAATGTCAGCAGTAATTATCTGATCTACTCAAAACTATCCCAAACTTTTATTTTTTAAGTCTTCTCTTTTATGGGCCTCCCTGGTGGCGCAGCAGTTGAGCGCTGCGCTGTGGAGGTGTCAGCAGCTCGCGATGTGAGTTCGATGCCCAGCCGGGGAGAATCCCACACGGCAGGGCAGACCTCTCCTGCCTCACCTGCTGCTCTCCTCAGCAGTGTATTTCTGATCTGCCTGTTCTGCTCCCCGCTCTGTCTCTGGTGAACCCTCTCGCCGCCCTGCGCCTCTGGCCTATACCCCAGCTTGTATAAATAAATAAATCTTAAAAAAAAAAAAAAGTCTTCTCTTTTATCAAAAGATACATCTTTAGTTGATTCTGGTTTTTAATAGCCAAAATTAAAGCTGCAAGTTTCTCTCTATTGGTTATTTGTTCTTTCCTGCTTTCCTGTTCCTTAATCGATTTTGATGTTTGACATCTGCAGAGAAAATCACTCTCATGGTGACTTATAACATTTGTTTCTTTCATTTTCCGGAAGTTTTAGTTCCAATACAAGCATTTTTCATGGGAATTACTGTGAACATGTTAGTGTTTTTGGCTACGAACTTAATGAGAATAAAGGGTCTTTCCATTTAAGTAAGCAGTTGGTGGAGAACTTTAAAGAAAAAATAGTATTTGAGAACTTTTCTCAAAAAATAATAATCAAGAGCCAAACAGTGATGCTTAAAAGTAGAAAAACTGGAGCAATATCAGAGACTTCAGTGGAAGAGGAATACAGGCTGGTTAAAAGTTAAAAGAGGGGAATGAGACCCTAAAGAATTCATGGTATATAAAAACATATCCCCTACATGAAGCAAATCCCAAGTTCCTCTCATGAACTGGTTCTGAAATATTCTTACCAAACCTATCTGTTCCATGTGTGATTCACTAGAGGGTACTGGGTAGATTTCCAAAAGGAACAATTTTTGGATTTTAACAGCATATATTATTAGCAGAAGAAAAAAAAATATTGGAAATGAAACCACACTTAAGGTGGTTCTGAAGGCTGGGAGGGGCAGTCCTTCAGAAATTTAAATCCACTAAACTTGTTAGAAGGAAAATCTATGGTACTCAGTGCTTTGATTCAGGTTTCTTTTGTAAGATAGGGTAACCAACAAAAACCTCAAAAAGAACTGGGGTGTAGGCCAGAGGTGCTGGAGGTGAGAGGATACACCACAGAGTGGGGAGCAGAACATGCAGATCTACTGAAATACACTGCTGAGGGGAGCAGTGGGTGAGACAGGAGAGGTCTGCTGTGCCACATGTGGGTCAGCAACTTGGCTGGTGATTGAACTTAGGCCATAGCAGTGATAGCACTGAGACTTTATCCCTAGGCCATCAGGGAGGCCCAAAAACCTCAAAATTATTTTCTGTTTTGATAGTTTTCTTTATTTTGTATTTCTGTGCTTATTTTTGCTGGGACAAAAATTTAACAGATTTTTTAGAAAGGCATTAACAAAATTATTAAAAAATAATAAAATCAGCTACTTTCTATTCTCTTTCAAAAGCAGTGATATGAAGGAAAAAAAGGTCAAACTTAGATAGCATTAAATAACAGGTGCTACTAATGAGAAAACTTACCAGAACCTTGTTCCACAGGACACTTTAGATTTCCTGATGGAATTATTTCCTACATGGAGTAATAAGTATTTTTGTCTATTGTGAGGGAAAAAGAAGGCTCCGAAAAACTCAGGATTTTCACACACTCACTGTGTGAAAGCAGATTTGTTCCTTTTTCTTTGTAAAGCTATTTTATAAGCAACCGTGTTAAGACCATCCCAAAACATACATATGGTAATAACCGTCACACTAGCTGGCTCCATCTGATTTCCTTATCTCCAGGAGAAAGCAGGCACCTACTAGGGCCCAACATGGTCAATGAAAGAATCAGAGCTGGAACCAAGATGCTATAATATAACCTAATCAAATGTACTGTACTTGTTCTGACCCCTTTGCAACACTGCCAGGTCTTAAATGTTAAAAAATTAACCCTCTCTCCTTACCTCCAAATCCATTTTTTTTTTATATTCTTGAGAGACAGGTTGAGTCAACTCACCTTCCTTCACTGTCTTTACAATAAGGGCAAGTGCATGCTTCTCGCCGGTTCCTCCGGCCAGCTTGGGGTTGGGGGTCTGGGCTGTTCTCTCCTTCCTCTCCACCTGCTGTGTCGTCATGTATTCCATCACCACCAGGCCCGTGGAGGCCAAGCTGAGCTCCGTGATCACCTGAAATGAAGAGAGTAAAAAGATCAAGTTGGGAAGTATGGGAGATCAGCTACAGGCTTTTTAGTGACACCTCACATTTACAGCACCATTTCATCAAAGCTTTGAAAGTATATTCACTGATACTGCCCATACCTGAATGTCAAGAAGCATCACTGAAAATACTACGAGCCAGTAATATATGAAAATATGGCCAATCTCACCTAATTTTAACAATCTAACTCATTTATAAAGGACTTTGTGATTTTTACCTATAAGATTATAAAAAGTTAAAATTCTAATAGTGTAGCACATCAGCAAGGACATGGGGAAATAGGTATTTTTATATATAGGGAGTGATAAATTAGTACAATCTCTTTGAAGGTCAAGGGTATGTACTAAGGATATATTCAGGAGTACACAAAAATAAGGAACAATGTTAGTAGAGCCTAAGCTATACTAAAAACAGAAACAATTTAAATGTATACTATCGAGGAACTAGTTAAGTAAATGATGATAAGCAGATATAAGGGACTACTACATACATACCCATTAGAAAGAATGAGAGAAAGTTATGTACTGTAACAGAAAGATGTCTAATAAATCCCTTATTCATTCCCTTAGCTAAAGTGCTATATGGAACCAACCAAATATAACTAAAAATCAGAGTTGGAATTACAAACTAGAAACCATATAAAACCTGAGGGGAAACTTTCTGACATAAGCAAAACATTGTGCTGAGTCTTCAGCAGGGAATAGTACATGTCTGTTATAAATTTTGACACAATGGGGAGAAAAAAAGCTGAGATCAAAGTTAATTCTGTATAGCTAACTATATACCCCAAGAAGGTTTAGATTAAGACCTGGGTGCTAGTCAGAATGCAATAAAAAGGAAGGAAATATCAAACCTACCTCATTCTAATATGTCACTTGCTTTTAAAGATAAAATGTGTGGGCCTCCCTGGTGGCACAACGGGTTGAGCGCAGCAATATGGGGCTATCCAGAGCCACAAAAGCACGAGTTCGATGTCCGACCAGGGACTTCCCACATGGTGCAGCAGACTTCTCCTCTCTCGCCCGCTGCTCCCCTCAGCAGTTTATTTCAGTCAATCTGCCTGTTCCGCTCCCCACTCTGTCTCTGGTGATCCTCTTACGACCCTACAACTCTGGCCTATACCCCAGCTTGTATGCATAAATAAATAAATCTTTAAAGATAAATAAATAAAGATAAAATTTGTGTAAAATCACTGTAATTTTGGCCCTAGTTAAATCATAATATAGACATTCTACAAAGTTCTAGGGCAGCCCATGCTTTCAAACATTTTATCTTTTTAAAGATTTATTTTATTTATTTATGCATAAAAGAACAGGGGTGTTAGGCCAGAGGTGCAGGGGATGAGAGGATTCACCAGGGACAGAGTGGGGAGCAGAACAGGTCTGTTGCACCATGTGGGTTAGCACCCTGGCCAGGGATCAAACTCATGCCACAGTGGCTGGCGATAGCTTGATAGTGCTTAGACTAAAGCCCTGTGCCACCAGGGAGGCCCTGCTTTCAAACATTTTAAATTTGCTATCCACAATTAAAATTATAGCTGACATTGTGACTCATTATACACATAACAAAGTTTCGTAAATAACACCCTTACAATATGCAGTATATTTTAAATTTTTCTAGACTCTTACTTAAAATTTTTTTCCTTGTGGGTGTCCCTGGTGGTGCAACAGGTTAAGCACAGCACTGTGAAGCTATCCAGAGCCACTGCAGCATGAGTTCAATACCAGATAGGGAGCTTCCCACATGGCACAGCAGACCTCTCCTGCCTCACCCACTGCTCCCCACAGCAGTACACTTCAGTCGATCTGCCTATTCTGCTCCCCACTCTGTCTCTGGTGAATCTTCTTGCCACCCCACACCTCTGGTCTACACCCCAGCTTGTATGCATAAATAAATATATCTTAAAAAAAATTTTTTTTTCGGGGCCTCCCCGGTGGCGCAGCGGTTAAGCGCTGCGCTGTGGAGCTGTCGGCAGCGGCGACGCGAGTTCGACGCCCGGCCAGGAAGAATCCCAAATGGCGCGGCAGACCTCTCCTGCCTTGCCTGCTGCTCCCCTCAGCAGTGTGTTTCTGATCTGCCTGTTCTGCTACCCGTTCCATCTCTGGTGAGCCCTCTCGCCACCCCATGCCTCTGGCCTGTACCCCGGCTTGTATGTATAAATAAAATAAAAATTTTTTTCCTTAATGGTGCTCATGACCTATTATATTGATTTATGGATGAATCAATAATGGGTTACTTTCAAACACCTGCCCTCCGTCAAGGTTTTGAAGGAATAAATAACTTCTCAAGTTTTCAAAGTATCTACACTGTAAATGTTCACTAATGAAAGCACCTTATTACTGAATCTATCCATATTTAAGATTTCTATAAACGGAGAGGGCTAAATTGGCCTGCTTTATCTATTTCATAAAGAAGGAAACTAGGTGAATGGGGTCAGACTTAACATCTAGAAATCTAGGGCTTTGATTTTACTTACGTACCTATTATCTACTCTCTTCAGTTCAACACAATTTTCAGTTACAGTGCCTAATAATAAATCTCCATGTGCTGTACGTCTTACTCAAACACTTTTAAGAACCAGATTATAGCATTCAAATTAACTGCTTTTGAATATTTTGAGATTTACAGAATATCGGCAGAGCCAGACTCAGGAATACTGGAGTGCAAGGTTAAGAATAGCTTTTGGGGGCCTCCTGGTGGCATAGGGGTTAAAGTGTCAGTGCTATCAAGCTATCAACAGCCACTGCAGCACAAGTTCAATACCCGGTCAGGGAGCTAATGCACATGGCACAGCAGACCTCTCCTGTCTCACCCACTGCTCCCCTCAGCAGTGTGTTTCAGTAGATCTGCTTGTTCTGCTCCCCACTCTGCCTCTGGTGAATCCTCTCACTCCTCCCCACCCCCTGCACATCTTGCCCACACCCCAGTTCTTACATGCATAAATAAATAAAAATAAATCTTAAAAAAAATAGCTTTTGGAGTAAGACATACCTAAATAATGAATCCTGTACCACAATTTGATTAGGTTCTGACAGTAAGCCAGTAACTTCATTTTTCTAGTAATCCATTTCTCCATTAGTAAAAGTGGGATGAAATATCAATTTCATAAAGCTATGAATTTTATAAACCAAATGCAGTAATACATGTGAGATGCTTAGCAAAGTGCACAGTACCTGTCACACAGCAAATGTTCAACACACTGTAGCTAATATTACTAGGAAAATATGTTGTGGGAAAACCGCAGTGAGGAATCACGGAGTAAGACAAGCATCACCATCCTGTTTAATCCATTGGCCCGAAGAACTATACTTGTTACTGAGTGAGAACGCCCCCTAGCGGGGATGGAGAATTTGTCCTTCGAAGTAATCTAAGCAGATCAGCAGGCAAGAGGGTATGTTAGTACTGCTTGCTGTCGGTTATCCACCAAAAATTAACTACAGAAGAGAAATTTATATAACTGGTAGATTCAGCTATCTATCAAGGATCTTTAGAAACAAGATCAGACAAAACTACGGTGCATATAAGCAAATCACCTTAGATCTGTTTTTCAAGATAACCTAAGTCCATTAAATTTGAGAAGTGATTCATTATTCCCTAAAGGTTTCCCTCTCCTAATCAACAGGAAAGAGGCAAACCTTCTTCTATTTTTTTTAAATGTAATAATAATATTCAGGGCAGGGCCTAAATCAGTAAAGAGGGAAATAAAGAAATAATTAGATATTAGGACTCTCTAAAACCCTATATCCAACCCTCTTTCAAATTCTTACAAAACGAACAGTCAAAAATAGCCTCCCTGGTGGCACAGCAGTTGAGCGCTGCGCTGTGGAGCTGTCAGCAGCGCACGATACGAGTTCGATGCCCAGCCGGGGAGAATCCCACATGGTGCGGCAGACCTCTCCTGCCTCGCCCGCTGCTCCCCTCAGCAGTGTATTTCTGATCTGCCTGTTCTGCTCCCCACTCTGTCTCTGGTGAACCCTCTCGCCACCCCATGCCTCTGGCCTGAAGCCCAGCTTGTATGTATAAATAAATAAATCTTTAAAAAAAAATAGCATTCTGGGGGCCTCCCTGGTGGCACAAGAGGTTAAATCTCAACACTATCAAGCAACTGACAGCCACTGCAGCATGAGTTTAATTCCCTAGCTCACGAGCTAATCCACACGGTGCAGCAGACCTCTCCTGTCCCACTCACTGCTTCCCTCAGCAGTGTAGTTCAGTAGATCTGCCTGTTCTGCTCCCCAGTGTCTCTGGTGAATCCTTCTCTCTCAGCCCCATACCCCCGCACCTCTGGCCTACACCCCAGTTCTTGTATGCATAAATAAATCTTTTTTTTTTAAATATTTATTTTTTTTAAGATCTTATTTATTTATGCATACAAGAGCTGGGGTGTAGGCTAGAGGTGTGGGGGATGAGAGGATTCACCAGAGACAGAATGGGGAGCAGAACAGGAGGACTGACCGAAACACACTGCTGAGGGGAGCAGCAGGCGAGGTAGGAGAGGTCTGCTATGCCATGTGGGTCAGCTCTCTAGGTGGGGATCGAACTCATGTTGCAGTGGATGCCGACAACTTCATAAAGCTGAGACTTAACCCCCTGCGCCACCAGGGAGGCCCCAATAAAATAAATCTTTTTAAAAAAATAGTATCCGCTTGAACTCCCAGTATGATTTCAAAGAATTTAAAAATAGATATATGAAAACTGAGAATGGGGTTAGATAAAATGAACAATTTGGAATTTCATTTAACAGGAGTGATGAAACACCAACACAGACCAACATCAGACCAAATCTGTTTTCAGCCTTTCAATTTTTTTTTAAATGTCATACTCTTTTTAAAAAATTTATTTTATTTATTTATGCATACAAGAACTGGGGTGTAGGCCAGAGGTGAGGGAGTTGGGTGGTGGTGGTGGTGAGAGGATTCACCAGACACAGAGTGGGGAGCAGAACAGGCTGATCTACTGAGATACACTGCTGAGGGGAGCAGCAGTTGGGACAGGAGAGGTCTGCTGCACCTTGTGCTAGGGATCAAACTCATGCTGCAGTGGCTAGTGACAGCACAGCTTGATAGCACTGAGACTTAACCCCCTGTGCCACCAGGGAGGCCCCCGTTTTCAGCCTTTTTATAATTTTTTTTAAAGATTCATTTATGCATACAAGCTGGGGTACAGGCCAGAGACTTGGGGCGGCAAGAGAGTTCACCAGAGACAGAGTGGGGAGAAGAACAGGCAGATCCACAGAAACACACTGCTGAGGGGAGCAGTGGGCAAGGCAGGAGAGGTCTGCCGCGCCATGTGGGAATCTCCCTGGCCGGGTATCAAACTTGTGCTGCGGTGGCTGCTGATCGCTTCATTGTGCTGCCCTTAACCCACTGAGCCACCAGGGAGGCCCAAGACTTGTTTTCTAGAAGAGCTAATATTTGGGGCAAACAGGTGAAGGACATGGGCAAGGCAAAGGTATCCCAGGATGTGGGAACACTGAGCAGAATACCGTGAAGTAGTGGGATAAGAACATGGTGTGGGAAGTGACAATGAAGATGGAGATGAACTTGAAAACAGATGACATATGATGCAAGACAGATTCTATATGACTAAGTTTTTGAAAAAGAAAAATGAAGAGATTAGCACTTTCATACAACCTCCAGTAGCACAAGTGCACAAAAGCATACAGCAGGGAAATACCATGGGGGAGGGGGGCACTTTGGCAATACAGATCAAGTCTTTTAAAATGTGATTCACCTTTAACACAGCAAGTATTCTTCTAGGAGTAAGTCATGTGCCAGATAGTCTATTAAGCTGTGCAGGTAGTTAAGCTATAATCCTGGTTATTATATAGTCTTCTGTTTCCCTGGGAAGACGCAAAATAAAATCAACAAATGTTAATAACTGCCCTATAATTTGTACAATAAAGTGTTCTGACAAAAGAAGTATATGACTTGGGAGGCAGAGTACTAGAAGAAAGAAAAGTGGAATAACTCTGGGTTATTTCATCAGATTACGGTGAGTGATAAAAAAGATCTATAGTAGGGCAGTGATTCCAGTGAAAAGCATAGATAATAGGACTAAAAAAAGGCATGACTTAGAGGATAATGAAGGGAATTTGAAAATTTCTGAGATACAGTAAAACAGCAAAACAGGGGCCTCCCTGGTGGCACAGCAGTTAAGCTCTGTGCTGTGCAGCTGACAGCAGTGGCCTCACAAGTTCGACGCCCCGCCAGGGAGATTCCCACATGGCATGACAGACCTCTCCTGCCTCACCCGTTGCTCCCCCTCAGCAGAGTGTTTCCATCGATCTGCCTGTGCTACTCCCCACTCTGTCTCTGCTGAACCCTCTTGCCGCCCCACCCTTCTGGCCTGCACCCCAGCTTGTATGCATAAATAAATCTTTAAAAAAAAAACAACAAAACAGCAAGACAGGCAGGGATATAAACAAAAGAAAGGCAACAAGTTATATTTAAGATCTTTCAAAGATACAAACTAAAAGAACTCACTAAAACTGAACTAACCCAGTAACTCCACTCTAAGTAACCAAGAGAAATAAAAATCTACTTCCACACAAAAACTTGTACACAAATGTTCATAACAGTGTTACTAATAATAGCCAAAAAGTTTTATCAAATGATGGATGTTTATCAAATGATGGATAACAAGATGTGGTATATCCACACATGAAATATTATCAGGCAATAGAAAGAATTAAATGCTGATACACACAATAATATGGATGAAACTTGAAAACATTATTCCACTCACCTGGCTGACTAGATTAGGAGTAGTGCTAGAGAAAACATGCTAAATGAAAGAAGTCCGTCTATAGTACAATATGTACTCTTCTGTACATATTCCACTTATATGAAATGCCCAGAACTAGCAGTATAAGCAGAGATGGCAGGTAGATTAGTGGCTGCCTTCAACTGAGAATGAGAGAGTGGGGAGTAACAGATAACTGGCAACATGGTGTTTCTTTTTGAGGTACTTAGATTGTGGTAGTAGTTGCACAATTATGTGAATATCCTAAAATCCACAGAACTGTATATATATTTTTAATATCTTCATTTATTTATGCATAGAAGAACTAGGCCAGAGATGTAAGGGGTGCGCGGGAGGGGGTGTCTGTGATAGGATTCACCTGAGACAGAGTTGGGAGCAAAACAGGCAGGTCTACTGAAATACACTGCTGAGCGGAGCAGTGGGTGAGACAGGAGAGGTCTGCTGTGCCAGTTGGGAAGCTCCCTGGCAGGGGCTCGAACTCAGGCCACGGTGGTGATAGTGCTGAGATTTAATCCTGAGGCCACTAGGGATGCCCCTGAACTGTATATTTTAAATGGATGGATTATATGATAGAAGAATTACAGCCCTAAAGCAATTTTAAAAAGTAAACTACAGTTCAAAAAAATTCCTTTAAAAGAAGGAAAATTTAAAAGGGAAAACAACAACCTACATAAAGTGCAGATGGGAGGTACCACAGGCGTAGAAAGAAGGAAAATACATTTTAACATATTACATATTTAAAAGACATAAAATATATTTTAATTCAACAAACATTTACTGCACTTCTGTTGTGTCAGGCACTAATGTTAGGTGCTCAGTTAAGGAGCACAATCTAGTGAGACAATACTCGAAAGAGATCTTATCCAGTTGCCTTTTTGTTCCACGTGTCAGGAGGCTCACAGATAACTTTTATTTTAAAATAACTTAGATATCTTAGTCCCTGTCACACTTTAAAAATAATTATGTGCAGATAAAGTCCAATTTTTACAAAAATGACCAGAAAGACTGGCAAGAAATCAAAAACATTAGCACTGGTGGGGCCTCCCTGGTGGCGCAATGAGTTAAGTCTCAGCACTATGAAGCTATCCACAGCCACTGTAGCACAAGTTCAATCCCCAGCCAGGGAGTTTCCCACATGGCGCAACAGACCTCTCCTGTCTCGCCCACTGCTCCCCTCAGCAGTGTGTTTCAGTCCATCTGCCTGTTCTGCTCCCCACTCTGTCTCTGGTGAATCCTCTCACCCCCCCGCCACACACACCTCTGGCCTACACTCCAAGTTCTTATATGCATAAATAAATAATAAATCTTTTTTTTAAAAATTAGCACTGGTTTATTTAAATGAGAGGTTGCCTTCTTTATATTTTTCCATATTAGTTATAATGAAAAATAAATGAAGTTAAAATACCCACATATAAATACAGAGGTTTAAATATGAAGAAAACAATTATCAAACTCTTAGGAAGCATCTCTATGGTATATGATTTTTAAAAATTCATTCATGAAAAACATGAAAGTAAAAAGCACCTATATTAAAAAGGCAAGAACTTTAGGAAGTTATTTTCAACACTTTTTTTTAAAAGATTTATTTTATTCATATAAGAACTGAAGCCTAGGTCAGAGGTGTAGGGGTGAGAGGATTCACCAGAGACAGAGTGGGGAGTAGAACAGGCAGACTGACTGAAATCCACTTCTGAGGGGAGCAGCAGGCGACACAGGAGAGGTCTGCTGCGCCATGTGGGTCAGCTCCCTGGCCAGACTGGGTTCATGTTGCAGTGGCTGGCTATAGCTTGATAGCACTGAGACGTTAAGCCCTGCACCACCAGGGAGGTCCTATTTTCAACACATTTTAAAAATAATTTTATTTTTGGAAAGGACCCCTGCAACTTGCTAAGAATATTTATCATGCCAGTAGACAAGCCAACTGATACTTGTAAACAAGCAAAAGGAAAAATACTCAATAAGCAAAAAACATAAAAACTTAACCTTTGGGAAAAGATTAGGGTCCACAAAAATGTTCATCACTGAAAAAAAAAAACCAACTACGGAAAGTCATTTGAACAGACATTTATCAACAAATCAATTATAATAGCAATAAAAAATGGTTTAAAACATAAATAAGGAAATTAAATAAAGATTATGAGGTAGTTAGTAGAATTTATGGTTAATTAAACTATAACTTGAAAAACATGACTATGTCATAAGTTATTGAACAAACCAAGGAAGAAATTATACACAAACTATCAATAACCTATGCTACAGAAACACAAACATGGGTCTCCCTGGTGGCGCAGCAGTTAAGCGCTGCGCTGTGGAGCTGTCGGCAGCGGCGATACGAGTTCAACACCCGGCCAGGGAGAATCCCACATGGTGCGGCAGACCTCTCCTGCCTTGGCCGCTGCTCCCCTCAGCAGTGTATTTCTGATCTGCCTGTTCTGCTACCCGCTCTGTCTCTGGTGAACCCTCTCGCCGCCCCACGCCTCTGGCCTGTACCCCAGCTTGTATGCAAAAATAAATAAATAAATAAATAAATAAATAAATAAATAATAAATACAAAGAATTGCTTCATTAACACCTTCAAGGACCTTAAAAAAAAAACCACAAACATTAAGATTAAAATAGAAAACCCCACCAAATTGGTTAAAAATGAATATTAGAACTTTTTTCTCTATTTCTCTTATTTTCTATTGTGTAATACATTAAACATACCTACACATTAGAAAAAAAAAAAAGAGCACGAAAGGGGGGGCCTCCCTGGTGTTGCAAGGGGTTAAGTCTCATCACTATGACGTTATGGGCAGCCACTGCAGCACAAGTTCCATCCCCAACCAGGGAGCTTCCCACACGGCGCACAGCAGACCTCTCCTGTCTTGCCCACTGCTCCCCTCAGCAGTGCATCTCAGTAGATCCACCTGTTCTGCTCCCCACTCTGTCTCTGGTGAATCCTCTCACCCCGCCCCCATACCTCTGGCCTACATCCCAGCTCTTGTATGAATAAATAAATCTTTTTTTTAAATTAAAAATAAAAATAAAGGGATCTCTGAATCCTCCCATTTCCCACATTAAAACTATAATTTTCATCAGCAGTGCTTTGTGGACAACCAGTATTCTCCTTTCAAATGATTTTTCTGCACCCATATTCATACCAAAGATGCTCTGTATAAGAAAAACAAAGGTGGTTTCTCGCCTTCAGGCATTTACATCTAAAACATGGACATATCTAAAATTGTGCAAAAAGCAGTTAACAAATGTCTTAGACATCTATTCGTTTATACGTACCTTTACATCTAGGCATCTACAGCAACAAGAGGAACTCAGCAGGTATAATCATCCTCATCTTGTAGATAAGTGAAAATCATGAAATTCCAAAATCACCAAATTAAGTCAGTTCAGACCTAACCAGTTTCTTAATTTTTTTTAAGATTTATTTATTTATGCATACAAGAACTGGGGTGTAGGCCAGAGGTGTGGGTGGTGAGAGGATTCACCAGAGACAGAGCTGGGAGCAGAAAAGGCGGGTCAACTGAAGTACTCTGCTGAGGGGAGCAACAGGCAAGACAGGAGAGGTCTGCTGTGACATGTGGGAATCTCCCTGGCTGGGGATGGAACTCTTGCTGCAGTGGCTGCCGACAGTTTCATAGGCTGAGACTTAACCCGGTGCGCCACCAGGGAGGCCCAGTTTCTTAATTTTCTATTTTCATTTTGCAATAAAGCAAGCAAATGCATGCTAAAACACAAGCAAAATAATCATCACTTGATAAAAACCATAGTTCAGCAGTAATATTAAAAAAGCTAGGAAGGGCCCCCCCGGTGGCGCAGCGGTTGGGCACTGCGCTGTGGAGCTGTCGGCAGCGGCGACGTGAGTTCGACGCCCGGCCGGGGAGAATCCCACATGGCGCGGCAGACCCCTCCTGCCTCGCCCGCTGCTCCCCTCAGCAGTGTGTTTCTGATCTGCCTGTTCTGCTCCCCACTCTGGCTCTGGTGAACCCTCTCGCCCCCCCCACGCCTCTGGCCTGCACCCCAACTTGTATGTATAAATAAAAATAAATCTTAAAAAAAAAAAAAAAAAAAGCTAGGCAGGAAAGACTTATTTTTTGAACTTCAACAGCATTTATATCATGACCGGGGATATGGGTAAAAGAATATCTGTTTTATTATCTTTAATACCTGCTTAGATGTTTTAAATAATTTCATAATCATTTTTGAAGTGCTGGGGTTACCTCCTTTTAGAGGCAGGGAGTGTGACAGGTAAGAGAGAGGAATTAATTGACAGTGGAAAAGGAAATAAACAGTGCTTTAGTAAAACCAGGTTTTAGAAATGAAAAAATAAAGTTCTTCAATTTACTGCAAAGTAAACAAGTATTAAAATGAGGTCAGAAAGTAAGTAAGAACAGAAATTGAAACAGGAAACGGGGAAACTCAATTGTCATCAGATGGAGTGCCAACAAGTGTTTATCAATGAACATATTTTCCTAGCCAGCTGTCTGTAGAGACAACATAGGCATAGACTCTACCAAGTTTATAACCAGGCCAATGAGAGATAAAGAAACATCATCATGAATAATTCTAAAAACCTTCTCTACTGTCAACTACTGACTTTACCAGAACAGATTACGAAAGAACAAAGCATACTGGCTAAGGAGCTCTGGTGGTTTAAAGACTACAACAATGACAGGGTATAAAAGAAGAATGATAAGGCCTAGACACTTCAACAACTTGAAATAACATGGAAGGGCAGCCTTGAGCTAAATCTTACTTTTAGTTGGGTAAAGGGCTACAAGGAATAGAACTTCAGAGATATAAGACACTAATATGTGTAGAGCACCTATCACAGGCTCTTAATGTTTTCTCTCATTTACTCTGAAAAATCCTATGGGAGTAAATATTAATAGCAATCCTCTTTTACAGATAAGAAACCTCAGCTGAGAGAGGATGAAGAACTTCCCCTAAGTCAGTCAATGAGATGCAAAGTTATGATTTGGCCCTAGTGGGTCTACCTACAAATCCTATGCATTCACTTTTCTGTCCATACTCAATATCTCATTCAGTACAAACTTTTTCTTTCACAAAGGATTTCAATTAGAGACAGTTCCAGAGATGTGGTTATTCACCCTTTAATTCTATCAGATCAAAGACTACACCCATAGTTAAACCATTCAACCCATATTACACAGGATGTGAGACACTCATCTGCAAAAATCTGTACACAAAAAAAGGAAACAAAAAACCAAATTGTATTTTGCGTTTAAGACTCCACTTCAAGTCAGTCATCTATAACTTCCCATCCAAAATTGGAAAACTTGTCTCATCAATTTCCTGACAATTTTTAATTTTTATTTATTTATGTATTTATTTATTTTAAAGATTTATTTTTTCATGCATACAGGCTGGGGGCAGGGGGTGAGAGGATTTGCCAGAGACAGAGTGAGGAGCAGAACAGGCAGATCTACTGAAACACACTGCTGAGGGGAGCAGTGGGTGAGGCAGGAGAGGTCTGCTGCGCCATGTGGGAATCTCCGCAGGCCGGGCGGCAGGCCGTGAAACTCGCATGGCCGCTGTTGACAGCTCCAAAGCGCAGCACCTAACCGCTGCGCTACCCAGGAGGCCCCGATGGCAGTTTTGAAACAGAACTAGAAAAGCCTCTGAACTTGACTTCCTAACTGAACAGAAAGCTTGTTTTCTTTTTTTTTTTTTTTTTAATATTTATTTACTTATGCATACAAGAGCTGGGTTGTAGGCCAGCGGTAGGGGGGTTGAGAGGATTCACCAGAGACAGAGCGGGGAGCACAGGCAGATCTACTGACATAAACTGCTAAGGGGAGCAGTGGGAGAGGTCTGCTGTGCCATGTGGGTTAGCTCTCTGGCGGGGGATTGAACTCATGCTGCAGTGGCTGCAGACAGCTTCATAGTGCTGAGACTTAACCCGTTGCACCACCAGGGAGGCCCCAGAAAGCTTGTTTTCTAAGGGTAGCCTTTATGTATTCTTTCCATTGCTATATTCATGTAGTACATATTGAGCACAATGTCAGCTATCTCCTAACAATCTTTCACTGGGGCCCTGAACCCTTGCCTTAATGAGGGGTGTTCAGATGATACAATATTAGTAGTCCTTCAGTACCATTCTGAAGAGAATCATTCTGAACAATGTTATCTATAGTATTAAGGCTTTAGGGGAGCTAAACAAAAAATTTACTGTAAGTTGATGCTTGGTTTTTTTTAGAAAGCGACAAATTTCTTGGCTGGCACCACTTTTTAAAAAAGCATGAATTCTTCTGGAAGCAAACCAATGACTAAAACCAGATAGTCCGAGAGCCTCCCTGGTGGCTTAGGGGTTAAGTCTCAGCATTATCATTGCTATTACCTGAGTTCAATTCCAGGCCAGGGAGCTAACCCACATGGCGCAGCAGACTTTTGTCTTACCTGCTGTTCCCTTTAACAGTGTATTTCAGAAGATCGACCTGTTTTGCTCCCAATTCTGTCTCTAGTGAATCTTCTCACCCCCCACATTCCTGGCCTACACCCCAGTTCTTGTATACATAAAATAAATCTTAAAAAAAAAAAAAACACACCAAAAAACAGAAACAGGGCCTCCTTGCTGGCACAACGGGTTAAGCGCAGCACTATGAGGCTATCCAGAAACACTGCAGCAAGAGTTCGATCCAAGGGCAGTGGAGATTCCCACATGGCGTAGCAGACCTCTGCTGCCTCGCCTGCTGCTCCCCTCAGCAGTGTACTTCAGTGGATCTGCCTGTTCTGCTCCCCATTCTGTCTCTGGTGAATCCTCTCACCACTTCACACATCTGGCCTACACCCCAGCTTGTATGCATAAATAAATAAATCTTAAAAAAAAAATTTAAGTCTGGATACATATGAATTAATTTATATTTTAGGTAAAAATAATACAATGCAATGACAGGTTAGTATTTTCATTTAAGACAGCTCTGACTGGACGTCCCTGGTGGCGCAGCGGTCTCAATGCTATCAAGCTATCGCCAGCCACTGTGGCATGAGTTTGATCCCCAGTCAGGGAACAGCAGACCTCTCCTGTCTCATCTGCTGCTCTCCTCAGCAGTGTGTTTCAGTAGATCTGCCTGTTCTGCTTCCCACTCTGTCTATGGTGAATCCTCTCACCCAGCACCCCGCCCCCCACACCTCTGGCCTACACCCCAGTTCTTGTATGCATAAATAAAAATTAAATCATTAAGAAAATAAGACAGCTTTGACTAAGCATTTGAATAAAAGATTAATTACCATTACACAAAGATGCCTGGCCATGCTGCAATTTTCTAACCATTTATGTAAGCTTGACAAGAGAATATTCACTGTCTGGGATGACAGGGCAATTGTCATTTTCTGGGAATGAGGGAAGCCACGGAATTAACTCTAAAAAAGGAAATGCTTACTGCAACAAACTTTCTGTGGTCTTTAATGTATAAGTAATTAAAACAGAGGTAAGCAATTATCAGTCTTCCAAGAATGATTTATCTTTAAAAGCATGCTCACATACACTGCATAACATGAGGATTTTTCTTGTGCAGTATAATTGCACAAGCAATAACTCTTGTCTCAGGTCCCAACCACTGAGCTTCATTTTAAGCATCTTTGTAAATATCCAAGATTTAAGTGATGTAGAAGCAGTTAAATATTAGCTATATTAATGATTTTGATTAAGTTAGGAAATTTATAATCTTACAAGAAAACTGCCCAGACAGAAAAGTTTAAAGTGCAATTCTAACTAAAAACACATATAAAAATGTGAGGCTTTAAAAAAATATTTAGGCCCTCCTTGGTGGCGCAGGGGTTAAAGTCTCAGCACTATCAAGCTATCACCAGCCATTGCAGCCCACTGCAGCATAAATTGGAGGCATGGGTTCGATCTCAGGCCAGGGAGCTGACCCACATGGCATAGCAGACCTCTCCTG
>PVIJ01008101.1:41914-66762 GCA_004024925.1 Scalopus aquaticus
TGGCCTACACTCCAGTTTTGGTTTTTTTTTTTAAGATTTATTTATACATAGGGCCTCCCTGGTGGCGCAGCGGATGAGCGCTGTTGCTGTGGAGCTGTAGGCAGTGCGTAAAGCGAGTTCATAAAGCGAGTTCGACGCCCAGCCGAGGAGAATCCCATATGGTGCGGCAGACCTCTCCTGCCTCACCCGCTGCTCCCCTCGGCAATGTATTTCTGATCTGCCTGTTCTGCTCCCCGCTGTCTCTGGTGAGCCCTCTTGCCACCCCACGCCTCTGGCCTGTACCCCAGCTTGTATGTATAAATAAATAAATCTTTAAAAAAAAAAAATTTATTTATACATAAAAGCTGTATCGTGCTGCTGACAGTTCCACAGGGCAGCACCCAACCGCTGTGCCACCAGGGAGGCCCTACACTCTAGTTTTTTAATGCAAAAAACCCCACAAACTATATTTTCTCAAAAATATTAAAAAACAGGGCCTCCCTGGTGGTACAAGGTGTTAAGTCTCAGCACTATTAAGCTATCAACAGCCACTGCAGCAGAAGTTCGAACCCAGGCCAGGGAGCTAACACACATGACTCAGCAGACTTCTCTGCTGCTCCTCAGCAGGGTATTCCAGTCAACTGCCTGTTCGCTCTCCACTTTGTCTCTGGTGAATCTTCTCACCCCCCATAACTCTGGCCTATACCCCAGCTCTTGTATGCGTAAATAAATAAAATCTTAAAATAAAAATTAAAAACAGGGCCTTCCTGGTGGCACAAGGGATTAAGCACAGCGCTGTGGAGCTGTCCGCGGCTGCTGCTCGAGTTCAATGCCTGGCCAGGGAGAATCCCACATGGCGCGGCAGACCTCTGCTGCCTTGCCTGCTGCTCCCCTCAGCAGTGTACTTCAGTGGATCTGCCTGTTCTGCTCACCACTCTGTCTCTGGTGAACCCTCTCATCTCCCCACACCTCTGGCCTGCACTCCAGCTTGCACGCAAAAATAAAATAAATCTTAAAAAAAAAAAAAAAGTTACCTGGCAGGAGGAGGGGAGGGGCATCCTGGGATTCCCCAAACCTGCCTGCTCTAAATGGATTGGCCATTCAGAGAATCAAGACAAAACATACTCTTGTGCGTGCATAAGACCCTAAATAGAAAGGAACTTCAGAGCAAAAAAAGAAAATACTGTAAGATCCAGCAATCCTCCTTCTGAGTATAAACACAAAAGAATTAAAAGCAGGATCTCAAAAGAGTTACCTACACAGCCAAGTTCACAGTAGCACTATTCACAACAGTCAAGAGGTAGAAGTAACCCAAATTCCATCACTGATAAATGGAGAAAGAAAACATGGTAAGCACATACAATGAAATATTATTCAGCCTAAAGAAGAAGGAAATTTTGTCAAATATAACAATACGGTTGCAATCTGGAGAACATTATGCTAAATGAAATACACCAGCCACAAAAAGAAATACTGTAATGATTCTACTTACAAAACCTATCTAAAGGAATCAAATTCTTGTAAATAAAAAGTAAATTAATGGTTGCCAGGGACTAGCAGCTAAGGGAAATGAAGAGTTTAATGGATACAGTTTCAGTTTTGTAATATAATCAAGTTCTAGCACTCTGGTTGCATAACTATCTGAACATACTGAATATGAAACTGCACACTTAAAAGTAGTTAAATGGTAAATTTTGTTGTTTTTTTCTACACTTAAAAATAATTACCTAAAAAATATCTATATTACCATGTATAGTCTTTCACTTTAAACAACTTTCCCTAAAAATATGCACATACTAAAGATTTAACAAACAAACAAACAAAAACACCATTAAGGAAATCACAATACTTACGCAATTCTCTTGCCTTTTTCATATATCTGCTTTTACAAGCTTGAGTCAAAATCATAAGTAAAAATAGGCCTCCCTGGTGGCGCAAGGGGTTAAGTCTCAGCACTATGAAGCTATCCAGCCCCTGCAGCAGGAGTCTGATTCGGGGCCAGGAAGCTTCCCACACACAGGAGAGGTCACACAGCAGACCTCTCCTCCCTCGCCCGCTGCACCCCTCAGCAATGTATTTCAGTCAGTCTGCCTGTTCTGCTCCCCCATGTCTTTGGTGAATCCTCTCATCACCCCGACAACTCTGGCCTACACCTCAGGCTCTTGTATGCATATATAAATAAATCTTTAAAAAAAAATTGGAACGCATTTTCACTATTACACTTTATATCAAATTCTTAAGCCTCCTGGGGAAATTATACTAGTAAGTATACTGGTATTCAGTAAATGCCTATACAAGTTAACTGAACCGTGAGTATTAATGAATTTCTCAGCACCACTCAAGGATATCAAAACATGGTAATGCCATATATTCTTTTAAAAGAACATCGAGCTAAAGAAATTTCCTGATGGTGAGGAAAATTTCCAGACTTTTCAGGGTTAAGGGCCCTTTTCCTTCTTTAAGATAAATGGTCTGTGTAAAATTAAAATGCCATTTTTCACGAGTTCAACTGCCAAAAAATTCTAAAGAGAGTACTTTCAGATATACCACCAGAAACTGAAGAAAATGCACCAACTACGTAGGGCCTGGACAAAACTGAACCCTATATAGTCTCTCAAAGGGTTGTTAAATAATGTCCTCAACAAATACATAAATTGTTTTGTTTTTAATCAGAAATGTGAGGGGTAAGGGAAGAAAGGGGATTTCCAGTATAGCACAGAAAACAAGAGACAGGGGAACAATAGATGAATTTTGTTATAAAAATACCTCAAGCATATCAAGGAATAAGGGAACAGTCAGGGAAACAGATCATGTTCTAATTAGGAAAAGAAAAAACAGAGCTGACCTTCCTGTTTTCAAAGGCTACATAAGTGTTTGATTTCTCTTTTGTCATCTTGCTCCTTCCCATTGCTTGCTTACATTTTACTTAATTATAAATCAAATAAATTTGAATTAACCTGGTTACAACAAATTCTGATTCATAACAAAGTTTATAAAGAAGCTATTGGTTGGGCCTCCCACAGCGCAGCGGTTAAGGGCTGCGCTGTGGAGCTGTTGGCAGCAGAGACGGGAGTTCGACGCCCGGCAGGGAGAATCCCACATGGTGTGGCAGACCTCTCCTGCCTCGCCCGCTGCTCCCCTCAGCAGTGTATTTCTGATCTGCCTGTTCTGCTACCTGCTCTGTCTCTGGTGAACCCTCTCGCCGCCCCACGCCTCTGGCCTGTACCCCAGCTTGTATGTAAAAATAAAAAATAAATCTTAAAAAAAAAAAAAATTCTCCCACCCCTAAAGTTTAGCCCATAAAGAATGCATGAAATGTGTGCTAAGTAAGCCATTAAAAAAAAAAAAAAAAGTTGTTGGTTAACCATTCCCTTTGCTTCTTTTTTTCCTTATTACCGTTTTTTTTTTTAAAGATTTATTTATTTATGCATACAAGCTGGGTGGAGGCCAGAGGTGTGCGGTGGTGATAAGATTCACCAGAGAGAGAGTGGGGAGCAGAACAGGCAGATCAGCTGAAGTACACTGCTGAGGGGAGCAGTGGGTGAGGCAGGAGAGGTCTGCTGCGCCATGTGGGAAGCTCCCTGGCTGGAGATCGAACTTGTGCTGCAGTGGCTCTGGATAGCTTCTCTTAAGGTTACAAATGTTAATAACACTTTAAAATAAACAAAGTGAGTAAAAAAAAACAAATCTGTTTTCTATTTGAAAGTCCCAGTAAAAGTTAAGAAAGTAATGTTAGTGATATAGATGTTGATCTGAAGTAAAAAGACAGATCTCTGTCACCTCTATAAATTTTGTCAAGTGACCTTTGGAAAGTCATTGAGTCTTTCTACGTCTTTCATTCTGTCAATACAAGGGTAGTACTAGAAAAGATGAGAGTTTCCAGCTCTAGCAATTTTCATTTTAATTGTTATTAACATGGACGGTATGGTTTAACTGTATTATGTTTGCAAAGAGCTGTAACTTTTAAGCCACAAAAGCATGGTCAATTCAGTGAAGAACAGATGGAATAATTTGAAAAGATCCAGTTCAATAACATTTAATCTTGTTTAGATTATTTGCAGCAAACATTTCTTTCCTGAAAACAATTACTTTTTTTTAATTTTAAAAACTATAGATTTTTAACTTCATTCTCTCATCTCTTGAAAGGCAAGTCTTTGTCTTAATCTAGGTATTTTTAACTCCTTCAAAATTACTAGATTATATATCTGGCCTTCGAGGGTGAGAAGAAGGATTCATAGTAAATTAGATAGATACATCCAAACTTGTCAAACAAGTAATACTACCCAGTTTCCACAAACCATTCAGGGTTTAAAAAACATTGGAGCCGAAGTACAAATTTAAATTATAACCCAGATTTGTAACCAACTGGAAAAAGAAATCTACAGAACTGTTTTTTCAGAACTGTTTTACAGTTCCAATGTCTTTTAGTGGGGACGGAGTCTTAAAATCTAGTACAGCATTAGCAATACAGCTCTGGTATGGGAAAATGCCCTCTACATAATGTTTCAAGCCTATATAATAATACTGCATGTCAGAGAAAGAGATCGTACTACTAGGACACACCTTCTGTAAGAAGTATAAAAAAGTTATGTGCAAATTTCAGCTAAACAACAAAGTGAAACTTTCCAACTGATTATCTATTAACCCAATGAGTATTATACAGAATATTCTGTAACAAAGATTCTCTACAGAGTTTCATCTTACATTATAAAACATTTCCAATAAGGAAAACAAAACAATCAAAAAGAAGGAATGAGCTGAAATTAATTGGTGGCAACATTTACATTCTACTTTACAAAGCAGACAATTAAAGATAAAAAAGATAGGAAAACAGAAAAGATACTACAGAAAAGATACCAAGTTCTTTTGAAACACTAGGCACCCTTGTTCTCTAGTTATTTAATTAAGAACTAAAATGGCCACATTACACAATGCAGCGTGATTTAACAATGACGTCATTTACAGAAAGCCACTGGAATGAATAAACAGGAGCAACTGAAAATGTCTGAAGACTGACTTCTCAGGCTTTTCAAATCAATCAAGACACCTAGGTTTTAAAGGCGACCTTTTCTACTTAAACAGAAATCATTCAAAATGCACTAACAGGCCTCCCTAGTGGCACAGGACGTTAAGTCTCAGCACTATCAAGCTATCACCAGCCACTGCAACCTGAGTTCTGTCCCGGCCAGGGAGCTGACCCACATGTGCAAAAGACCTCTCCTGTCTCACCGGCTGCTCCCCTCAGCAGTATACTTCAGTAGATCCACCTGTTCTGCTTTCCACTCTGTCTCTGGTAAATCCTCTCACCACCACCAGCACCTCCCGCACCGGCTTACACCCCAGGTCTTGTATGCATAAATAAATAAAAAATCCTAAAAAATAAAATAAAATGCACTAACGTCACCCTAAGAAACAATATTAAAGAAGGCAAATAATGCAGAAACACTTCATTTTATTATATTAAATATATTATTTTAAAATAGAAAATACCTCTCGTATGACCTTTTGCATTAGAATGATAATTTCAAACACAATTTACTAAATTTACTCTATCTAAATTTACTTATCAGTAATGTTCAAATGCACCAGTGTAAAATACAACTTTTAACAAATTTAGGGCCCAGCAATCTGACCCCAAGTTTAGCAACACTGTTGGCACATCAAAGCTGGTATCACATTTAACTTAACTAACTTCTAAGAGAAGACATTTTCCTGACCCCGATAAAAACTAGCAGATGGGATATTTTTATTTTTAGTGCCTGAAATTTGCTTCTTGAGTGAATTATAGCCATCAAGGAAATATGTTCTGTTGTCCTGCCAAAACCCAGCCCTGTGCTCTTTATTAGGCAAAACTCCCACAAATTCATCCAAACCCGGTCACTCAAAGCCAACCCTACCTCTATCCCTCAAAGTGCGGAAAGGGTTTTCAGGACTTAGCTGTAGTTGAGGGAGAAAAAATAAATCAATAAACCAAGATTTGTGAGCGTGTGACTACAAATAGGGTACTGATACATGAGAAAAGGGTGTTGATTGGGGAGAAAAAAAAAAAAAAGAAAGCAAAAGCTGCTAACTTAAAAGAAAAAACAAACTAAGAACTCACAGATCATTTCACTGTCTGGAAAATAAGTTCAGTTTACTGGGTGGTCCCTCCTCACTACCAACAACCAAGGGCAGGGCCAAGAAAAAAACAAAGGCACACAGAGGTGGTTGGTTTATTCACGTTCTAAATTAGCGCACCTGCCTGTGTATTCAGCAAACACAAGCCAACAGTGAAAGTCAACAGAAAAACTTAGAAAAAAAAAATTTTTTAAGCCGGAGGAATTTTCTTTTTTTTTTAATTTTTGCATAGAAGAATTGAGGTGTAGGCCAGAGGTGCAGGGAGTGAGAGGATCACCAGACACAGAGTAGGGAGCAGAACAGGCAGATTTACTGAATGAAATACACTGCTAAGGGGAACAGCAGGTAAGACAGTGATGGTCTGGGGCGTCATAAGTGGATCAGCTCCCTGGTGGGGGATGGAAATTCAGGCCATGGAGGTGAGAGCACCTAACCCCTAGACCACCAAGGAGGCCCCTTAGAAAATATTTAAAGGATGATTTTTTAAAGTAAATGTAAACAATCTTAAGTGAATGCTATGAAAGCTATAAGCCTTCTACAACAATCTAATAATACCTTACTTTGTAGCAAGCTGTCCACTGATCTATCTATAGCTTACTACATGATTTCACATCCAATGCTTTCTACTACATCATACTGCCAAGAGGTTTTTCCAGGAAAATGATATATGAAGAACAGTAAAGCAACAGTTAAAAGCACAAAGCTCCCAGGAAATGATTTTATTATCTTTCATTAAGGATAAAGTCAGATCAATTCAAGAGGAAAAAATGTTGCACTATTATGACCAACCAGAAAGGAGGAAATATATCTTCAGAAACTGCTATTAATGAAGAAAAAAACAAGCTCAACTCTCACAAAATGGGCTTTCAGTGCCTCATTCTCTCATTAGTGAATGTCAAGCTGCTGCTAACTTACAGAAAGGCATGCATTCTCTCGAGCTCTGAGACCATCAATAACAGCTAGGTAGCCCTATCCTATGACATATTAAATGGCAGACTTCCCCAGAGCATGATTTAGCAATGAGAATGACCCATTCTCTAGAGTCTAAGTTATAAACCTTTTAGAAACTGCAAGATCCAAATTATTAACTTGAACAATCCCACAGCTTTGCTTTCCCTAGGAATAAAGCTAACAAACTAAATCGAAAAGCAAAGAGAAAACCAAACATGCTGGTGCAGATTACCCACGAAGTGTCTGACTTTCCAAACTGTAGAGTTGAGTTTTTATTAAGTTAAGCTTTTCTCATTTCTACTTCCATAATTTTAATCCAGCAAACATTCACCAGTTCTTTCTTGAGCATTAAATTTCAAAGAAACAAAGATATTTTTTCCTAAAACATTTTTAACAATCCAAAGGATTTCTCATACCCTGAGTTAAAACTAACAAGTAGTGCCCTAGATTAGGAGAACTAACTGTAAGGTCTGGCTATAGTCTGATCACTTAAGTGCTTTTCAGTATCTCCACGTCTTCACCTAGAAAGTAAGGAGTTGTACTAGAAGATTTCTCAGATCTGTCCTTGTCCAGCTCTCAAGGATAAACACTTCCTTGTTAAAGCCCCAAATGCAGTCATTTTAAACACATCACAAGACTATAAGAAAGGTAATTTGACCCCACACACAATCCCTCACCCACCTCAAATGTTCAAAAACTACAGGAGGCAGGAAATACGATTGTCTATTTGTTATCCTCACATAAGAACTCTAAATGAGAACTCTGTAATAAAAGTAAACAGTAACACAAATCCACATATATTCCAATAGGACAAGAAACTACCACAGAATTATTTCTCATTATTTTTATATATTACGCCAGAATAAAAGCATATTATGCATCGTTTCATCAGACCTTAGAGATTACTTCCATTACAATGGATTTAAAATGATAAATTCTCAATAGACTTTCATCTTTTTAAATAGGTATTTTAAATTTCACATTAATCAATAGTGAAACATAGTTCAAAATGAACGATTTAATATTGTGGTCAACCATTCAACATACATTCCAACACATACCTCTTCCTTGATGACTTTTTCCCTCTAATGTTCTCATTACCCTTAGCTCCTCCCACTCCATCAGGCCCTACCTTTCTCTTCTCCCTTTTGTCTCCCCACCCTTCCCAGCCATGTACAACCAGTACTTTCAAAGCAATCTAGGAAGCATTGCTCTTATCAGGGAAGTAGTAGAATTACATATAAAGCTTATTACAGATAAACTTGTATAAAGGGAGGCAGACAGATTCTACCTTTAAGGTAACTAGGTAAAAAAAAAAAACAACTTAATTAATCAGCCTATTCATTGAGTGAGCTATTCTGGTTAACTGAAGATTAACCAGGGAATTCCCTTACATCACTTTTCCTTCATAGAAGCTACAGTTCACAATAAATATCTAATGTTTTAATAACTGTCCAACAAGTAGATTAATTCTTACTCTACACAGGGGTAGATCTGCAGGATGAATAAGGCCCTGGAACTAAGGATTATTTTACATCTTTAAAGGGAGGTCAAAAAAAAGAAGAGGAATATGTGACTGAGATCCTAAAGTGGTTCATAAGGCCTAAAATATTTACTATCTGGCCCTTGACAGTAGTAATTTGCGGATCCATTTTCTACAGCCCCAAAAACTCAGAGAGTATAGACTCCCCAGGGACAATGCCCAGATGTGTTTCTTTCTCGAATTAACTGAGAAAGTCTGTTTTCTGAGACCCGTTAAGTCTGTTCCAAATGATTTGAATGGAATTGCTATTTCTCCGATTTGGCTTTAAAAAATTTAAAAAATCCTCAAGAGACAGTGTTACCCCCAAAAGATCTAACTGCTTCTTTAGACTAAATACTTTCAGCTGAAATGTTGCTCAGCTCTGGAAATAAATGCAAAGGGTCAGAAACCTTACCTGGGGCATTTGTTATAGCCAATGGCAGGCTTGGAAGCTGGTGCACCTGGATTCCTGAAGCACCCAATGCACTGAGGTTAATGGTCTGGAGGCCAGGCATGGAGGAGAGCTGGGCAGCATTCACAGTGACTGTGCCAGCAGAGATGGAGGCAGCTGAGGCAATAGGAGTAAGGGTGGTACTGCTGCTACTGGTCTGCCCCAAGGAAACACCCTGCATTGGGGCCAAGGTGATTGTCTGGGCCTGTGGGTTCTGAACTTGGAGGTTCTGCAGCTGAAGAGTCTGCCAACTGACCTGTCCATTGGGGCCTACTGTTGGTGTCCGGATGATGATGGGACCAGAGTTCTGAACAGCCTGAAGCTGGAGGTTCTGGAGGCTTTCCTGGGAGATAGCTTGAGTTGTAAAGGTCTGCCCTGACAATGGTGTTGCCTGAAGGGCCTGGAGGGCTTGTCCCCCTTGAACCAGTTGAGGCTGGATGAGAATCTGTTGTTGCTGCTGTGTCTGCTGGTTTTGCTCCCCCTCTTTTTGCTGACTTGCCTGCAGTGAGCCTCCAGATGCCTGGTTCTGCTGGATGTTCAGCGCCTCAGACCCCTGTAGCCCACTGACCCTCTGGGGTGTCTGGCCTTGAGAGTTGGTCCCTGTTGAGCCGCTGGTGGTAAAATTCATAATTCCCATGTTGCTGGTGGTAGTAGTTGTTGAGTAGCTATTGGCATTGGTGAAAAAGGAGCTGGAACTGGCTTGTGAAGATACCAAACTGGCAGAACTGATGGCAGTCCCTGTCCCTGAGGTGACTGGCTGTGAACCGCTCTCCTGGGATCCAGAGCTGCTGATCGTGACTGCCTGGGAGCTGGGAGTCAAAGTAGCTGCAGAAACGCTGTTAACGGGTAGCAAGGTGATATTGCCGTTCAGGGCCACTGGTACATTGGTCACATACTGAGTCTGTCCTGAGAGCACATTATTAGCCAGCCCTTGGAGGGGGACAGCCTGCTGCAGTAAGTTTGGCATAGCAGCAATGATGTTGCCTCCACTTCCTCGATTTGTGATGATCTGTTGGTTTGCACCTGGTATGATCTGTATTTGACCAGAACCATCCTGCTGCACTTGGGCCCCAGAGGCAGCAAACTGCAGCTGTTGCCCATCAACGGTCTGGAACTGTGGGATTACTTGATACTGAATATTAGACATCACTCCAGGTAGTCCTGTCAGGACTTGCTGGTTCTGTAAGTTGGAGGTGGCAGCCACAACATACTGCCCACCGGAAACCGTGCGATTCTTGGAAGACTCACTGCCATTGCTGCCACTGGTACTGCTGCCGCTCTGTTCCTTTGAGGTAGGGGTAGCCCCAGAGGAGGAAGAGATGATCTGCCAGCCATTGGCACCCTGTGAAAGTTGTGTAGCTGTAAGGTCAAGCTCACCTGTGCCCCCTGACTGGCTTGGGCCCTGGGAGTTGTTGCTGTTTTCATTGGGTGACTCAATTCTGCTGCAAGTTGCTGCCAGCAGAGCCAAAGGGGATGGCTGGGATTCCTGGCCAGAAAATAAGGGAGAGGAAGAGTTAGTGACACCCAGCTGTCAGCCCCAGGGGCAGGTTACAACAAATAAACAGCAAAATACTGCAAAGAGTAGATAATGACAGAAACAAAAGCTAACCTATCTAGGTTGCCACCTTCTCATCTTTGGGCATCTCTGAGTCACTTGACTCTGTGCTTACTTCCCTATCTATAAATGGGGTAGCCCCTTCCTAAAAAACTTTCTGAGAAAAAGAGCTTAGGTCATCATCACTAAGAATATTTACATCCTCTCAACGCCATCCCCACGCCACCCTGATCAGCACTCACCTGTCCTCCTCCTCCTCCGCTACTGCTGCTACTGCCTGTGCTGCTGCTTCGAGCTTGAGGAAAGGCACCACCACCATTACCACTGCCCCCATTATTGCCACCAACTCCTTTTTCAATCTTCACCACAGCTGTCATTTCATCCATGGAGTGATCTTGGTCTAAAAAGAATTAAAAATAAACAACTTCAAGTTGGAGGAAGGAAAAGGGTAAAGTGAAGAAAGGTAAAGAAGGGTATGATGAAACAGAACTGACTAACAGGAAGGTGAAAGGCACCAAAGTAAAGAAAATGGATTAGGAGAGAAGGGACAGTTATAGGATGTGACTTAGTCTTTGTGGTGCCAAAACTGGGCCTCAATTCTTCCTTGCATAAAATTAAACTCAGAAAACACTGAAGAAGTGCTTTTGGTATAGGGACCGTGAAGGGCAGTAGGCATGCTGAAAGAGTTTCAAAATAAGAAAAAGTATCCTGGAGGGAAAAAACAGAAAGATAGGTAAGGCAAAAAACAACATGTGGGTGGATGGAAAACTTGCTAAAATTAGGGTCAAAGGAGATGGAGAGAGGGAAAAATTCAAGTGTAAAAAATAACAAGAAAAGGGGTGGGAGAAGGGGTAAAGAAGAGATAAAAAGTGTGATTGGGGAAACATTTGTGAATACTGGCAAAGGGCTAAAGGGGTCCAAGGCTAAGAACCAAGAGGTTTCAGGGCGGGTAGAAGGCGGGCCCTAGAGCGAAAGGGCGGTTTCGGGGTGAGGGGCGTGGAAAGGGCGGGACGGTGTGGGGGGGAGGGGAAACCTACGGGAGGTGGGGGAGGGCCCTGGGGCAGGCGGCGACCAGAGGGCGGACCAGGGAGGCGGTTGGCCCGGGCGGGGCCAGCACTGCTCGGGCCGCCCCCGCGACTCCAGCCCCCGGCAGGAGGAGCCTCAGGCGGGCGGGTGGCCGGGTAGTGGGGGGTAAGGCCCGTCCCCCGTGGCCGGGGCGGGCAGGGGGCGGGCGAGGCCACGCTGCCCCCTCCCCCGGGGCGGGCGGCCCATCCCCCTCCTCCTCGGAGGCCCCGCCACTGCCCCTTCTCCCTCCCTTCCCTCCGCCCCGGGCGGGACCAAGGCCGCCGCCGCCGCCTCCCGCCCGCCCCCCCTCACGGCGGGGACCGCCCGGTCGGCCCTCGCGCGCGCCCCCTCACTCCCCTTCCACCCCTAAGCTTGGAGTGGACTCATCCTTACCGCTCATGGTGGCAGCTGAGGGACGAGCTCAAGGGGGTCCTGTCCGGGGGGGTTGGGGGGGGCCGGGAAAAACGCGGACGCTGACGAGGCAAGCGTACCCGGACCGGACAGGGAGGGGGGGGTAAGGAGGAGGGAGCAGCGCGCCACAAGCCCGGTCTGGGCCCCGCCCCTTCACTGCTGCCCCGCCCAATGAGGGAGGGAGAAAGGCGGGAATTGCAGAAGAAAGGCGGGCAGAGTACCCAATGGCAAGTGTGGCTTACTGCCTAAGGCGTGTAAGACAAAGTTGCGTGCCGGGTGTCCGCCCGAAAAGACCGCCCTCCCAATTTTAGAAGCCAGTGAAAGACGCAGGAAGTGAAGGTGGGCGGGAACTGAAGATGATAGGCTTTAAGCAAAACCAGTCAACTTCCAGGCGGGCTCCCTGAGCAGAAGGTATAGGAAGAACTTTGATAGGAATGACAGGACAAAGACCAACCAGAATCCTGGGCATGTCTGGGCAAAGTCTGGTGGGAGGAGAGGAAGAAAGTAGACAAGAATGGGATAGGATGAAGCTTATCAAAACCAATCAAAAATCAGGCGGGCAGTCAGAAAAGTTATGATTGGATTAATACTTAAAAGCGACACGCTAGAACGCATATTGACCGAGCTAAAAGCCAATTAAACGCCGAATGAACTCTGAGGGCGGGAACTTGGAGTGGGCAGAGGAGAATTGGCGTCTCCTTCAGTCACTCAGTCCAATGAGGCAACGAAGGAAGTCAGGCACCACCTCCAAGTTGGCCAATGGGCATCACTTGAGCCGCCGGTCACGGGGGAGGGAACAGGGCTGTGCCAAGAGGAGCCCGTCGCCATATTGGCCCTCCTCAGGAGACATCTTTACGGCGATCCGGTGGTACGCCTCTGCTGAGCCCTGCAACTCCACAAATGTGGGGACCAAGACACCCGGCGCGCGGTCCTGCCTCGCCACCGGGGCTTGTTTGTTTCTTCACTTAGGCGCCTTTAAAAGCACCTCTGAAGGCTCACCTCTCCCCTGGTGGGCAGACAGACGGGCGGATGCCTCTGAACGTGGGTGGAAGCCCTGTGGGGGCAGGCGCGACGCGATCTGGCGACAGCGTGCTCTGCTATACCGGCCAATTTGCAGGTCTTAGTGAGACTCCAGCAAACGCCATTTCATTAAATCCCCCCCCCCCAAGGTGCCAGTCACTTATGGCTGGTTAACTTTTCGAGTTTGTCTTTGAGATTAAAGTGCATTGGAGAACCTCCCAGAGTCAAGGTCCTGTAAGCCACTTAACCCCCCTCCCTTAGTTGTAAATACCGTGTCAGCATAAAGCAGGACAACAAGCGATAGTTGCTGCTTTTTACAGCTACAAAGATGATGGGAGATTTATCCCGAGGCTCCTGAATTTCTGACCTCCCCCCCTGCCTCTCCCTTGTTTTGGTTGGAGTTACAAGATGAGGTAATTCTCCGTAGCACTTGTCTCTCATATAGTCACTTCATTATCTACAATTAAGCAATTTGTGCTATGTTGTCACATTTCAATTTTTTTTGAAAGATTTATTTATGTATACAAGACCTGGGATGTAGGCCAGAGGTGGGGGTGGGGGTGTGTGAGAGGATTCACCAGAGACAGAGTGGGGAGCAGAACAGGCGGGTCTACTTAAGTACACTGCTGAGGGGAGCAGCGGGCCAGACAGGAGAGGTCTGCTGTACCATGTGGGAAGCTCCCTGGCCGGGGGGATTGAACTCATGCTGCAGTGGCTGGAGATAGCTTGACAGTGCTGAGACTAACACCTGCGCCACCAAGGAGGCTCTGTTGTCACATTTTAGTCTGGGTTACCCTAAGGCCTCTGATGCTTTGGGCAGGGCCTAGAGAAGGTGAAGTGTGCCTACTGTGTTAGGCACCTAGGTCAGTTAAGCTTTATGTATTCCTTGTTATAAGGACAATAACAATAAGTATTAGAGACCTTATGTATTCATAAGTGAAGAAATTGTGTGGGGGAGGGTGGCTTCTTGGCCTAGAGGTTAAGTCTCAGCGCTATGGCGGAGAAGGCCTAAGTTGATCCGTGGCCCAGGGAGTTGACCCATGTGATGCAGAGACTTCACCTGTCTCTCCCACTGCTCCACTCAGCAGTGTATTTCAGGACATCTGCCTGTTCTGCTCCCCACTCTGTCTCTGGTGAATCCTCTCACCCCCACCTCTGGCCTACACCTGAGTTCTTGTACGCATAAATAAAAATAAATCTTTTTTTTTTAATGGGCTTGGGCTCTTGTATGCATAAATACATAAATTTTTTTAAAAGGGGCTTAATTCAAATTTTTTTGTATTTTTTTAAAGATGCTATTTCATCATAACCTTCTAGCTCCTAAAAAAGCAAAAACAAAAACCCTTATCTATACTCCTAAGACAACTCAATGGCATCATCATTTTGTATGCCTTCATTACAAAACATCACATTACAATTAGTGGCCTCTCTTCCTAGATCTAAGTCTCTCAAAATATGTCAGTCTCTACTACAACCCTATGGACTGCTTTTTTTTAAAAAAATGAAAAAAAGTAGATTCCTAAATCCCTTTCAGACCAGCTGGGGTGGGGCTCAAGAATATGCATTTTTAAATTGGCTTAGCCTCTAAACTAGACTTTTACAAACACTAAGGAAAGAAGAGAGAGGAGAAACTTCCTGGAGGGGCGAAATTGCATTACTCATCTCTGTAAACCATGCTCTGGAGATCCTAACAGCTGTTTAGTGTATTCAGCAAAAGACCACACCTAAACTTGCTGAGGGAGGAATGAGGGAAGAGCTAATAATGTGAATGAGTCTTGTGACCATTCCACATCTATTGTCTAACTTAATCCTTTCAACTAATTTAATCGATTGCTGTCCCCTTTCACAGAGAAAATTGGGGCTCAGATTCTCCAGTTAAATGTCCACTATTATGTTTCGTTCCAAAGTTTGTATTTCTTCCATGATCCTAAGCTAGTACATGCCTGATGGGAACTAGGGTTTGACTTTTTCCCAGGTACTGAGCAAATGGGCTGGATTTAGACTCCAAGATCTAAACACCACCATCCTTCTCTCAGCACTCTTCCTTTACTCCTCCAGGACAAATCAGAATTCAGCACCTGGTCATGAGAGACACCTGCAGCATACATTTGTTTAGACAAAGTCCCTCAGAGCAAATGGACGTGACCCATCTTGTCCAATTTGTTTGTAAAATCCTGAACAAATTTCTTTAAACACAAGAATAAATAAGAAATTAATGGACATTTCAGGAACCAAAAGTTTTCTCACTCATAAGAACAAAAATTATGCCTGGCTATGATATAGCAAACCTCACATCCACTAAGTGGCAACATTTCAGCATGGCAGTGAAGGCTCTCACTGGTCTGCCCCACATTTATTCAGGTTCATCTTCCTTGTACTGTCCACTGCACTCCCCTGCCCCTAACTTTGTTTTTTGAAGTTTCCCCCAAAGTATGCCTTGCTGCATTTCCAAAGTCCAGAACCAGTTTGTCCTTCTGGTACCAATGTCATATCTTTGATAAGAACAATTTCTATGATGTCTTTCCTATTTCCCTGAGGTACTCATTACTCTGTCTGTTATTTGCCTTTGTGCTTTTTTTTCCTTTGTTACATACCTCCATTAGAGGTATCTTTGTATCTGATCTCCTCCAACTCTCTAAGCAATCTGAGGGCCTAGATGATGCCTTTCCACTCAAGGTTTAGCAGAGCTGACACCCAGTAAACACTTGTTAATGGAAGGGGAAGCCTAGTCCCTAGTATTCTGAGTAAGTCTCTAGATAGTACAATCCTAAAGATTCAGTTGGTTACTTTTTACCACTTAATTCAGTCTTCCTGACACTTTTTTTTAAGATTTATTTATTTATGCATACAATGCTGGGATACAGGCCAGAGGCGTGGGACAGCGACAAGGTTCACCAGAGACAGGATGGGAAGCAGAACAGGCATATTGACAGAAATACACTGCTGAGGGGTGCAGCGGGTGAGGCAGGAGAGGTCTGCCGCAACTTGTGGGAATCTCCCTGGCTGGGCGACGAACTCTCGTCACCACTGCCAACAGCTCCACAGCGCAGCGCTTAACCACTGCGCCACCAGGGAGGCCCCAGTCTTCCTGACATTTTATGCCATTTTTCATCAGTTCATTTTCCCCTTTTAACAATCTGGTAACTGGGAACACTTTACAAATTAAAACACAATCGAAAGTCCTCCTTTTACGCCACCAAAATAGCTTTCCCTCTCAGTGACCTTTCAACTACATCTGTTAAGCACAAAACAGACATTCAAAACAGTGTCTTTTACCTGTCCTGCCTATATTAGGATAAAGGGGCTTAGAAAGAGTCCCTGACAAGGTATTAAAGTCTCAACAGTCTTCTAAACCCTAACATTCTAGCTCTCTGAACAAGAAAACATTTGCAGTGCAATGGTGGCTGGAGAAGCTGGATGGAGCATTACAAGTCCCTCAAGGGTCTTTTCTGAGTCCTGGAAAAGCAAGCCCTAATCCAGGAAAGAACTGGAACAAGGCAGGTTTTTGTTTGGAAAACCCAGGAGCTGTTGAGAAATCCAGAGCTGGCTGCAGATATTCTTTATTATAATTATTTAAAATGACTCATTCTGTACATTTGCTGTGTCTTTGCTTCCTTAACTGAGAAGCACTGTGGTTCATTCCTGCCTAGACTGTACCTTGTACTAGGAAACCTTTCTTCAGGACTGCAAGCAGGCAAGTGGCTCTGGTGATCCTGAAGGCCCTGAAGGAGGAAGAAAGGCTTAGAAAGAAAGTGAGGTTTTTGTCTGAGAGTTAGGAGGCATATCAAGAACACAATTTGTTATTCTTGGAGCTGAACCCTGGCCCAACCTTCTCGAATATTCTCTTTTCTGAGGAGTGCTGCAAGAAGACAAGTCTTGACTGTAAACCCAACGGATGATCTCTGGATCATTTTGTTTGCAAAAACAAAGGTAATCTGAAACATGATGTGGAAGAAGAGAAATTACTGATAGACTCGAAATTCCGCAATCCATCTGCATTCTTAAGCATTAGTGAAAGTGGGTTGGGGACACAGGAGGCCCAAAGAGAAGCCTAGACCCCACACTGAGCAAACAGAACTTTTCTTAAATTTAAATCTGATCCCTAGGGGCTTTAGCTGGAAACAAACACACAATCAAAACATTTACCTTCCCCCAAATACCCAAAGTCTCAGGCTCCTCAGGGATCCTCAGCTCACCAGACCAGAGAGGAAGCAGGTGCTTAACGCCAATTTACTCTCAACAGTCACCCCACTCCCACCCAGACCTCTGCACACCAAGATGACTGGGATCCTGCCGAACATAAAGCTTAAAAAAAAAAAAGTTCCTCTTTTAACCAAAACGAACAGTTTCCCTTTCTCCTTCCTCCCCTGGGACACGTATCCGAGTCCCTTCCAGAGTCCAAAATTGAGGAGACTCACTACCACCCCCAGCTTCCCATTCCCAGAAAAAGAGAATGTCCCCAACAGGATCGACAACTCTGGGAAAAAAGACCAGCTCTCCCAGGGCACCCGCAGCTGAGACTGACGGAAGGAAGAGGAGGGGAAGGGGGGAGGCTGGCCAGGGGCTGTCCCGGTTCCCCCTCCCACGGAACTGGGGCCACCCTGGGGGCGGGCTGAGGGCCGGGCTGGAGGAGGAGAGATCTGGATACATAAACAAACCCGCCAGGGCCACGAGGTGCCCAGAGGAATGGGGTGGGGTTTGCCGGCCTCTCAGGCCCAGGTTGGAGTTGGATCACCAGTGTGGGCAGGGCCCGGGCCTCTCCACCCCCAGTTTCCGGCTGGGGGTGGACCATCTGTCTCTCCCCAACCGCAAACCCCTCCTTCCTGCTTGGCCCTCCCTCCCTCGAGCCCGAAGAGGCAGCTCAAATTCGTAAAGGCCTGACACCTGACTTTTTGTCTCCTCTTCAGGAAGTTTTCACTGTCCCTAGGGCTAGTGGGTGGTTCTTGTGGGGAAAAGGCCCTGGGAAACCATGGTAATTCCTTTTTGGGGTGGCTAGGGAGATGGTGGAGAGCGAAAGGTGGGAGAGGACAGGAGCTTCACAGACTTTTGCCTCCAAGAGAGGTTTTCCCACCGCCTCCCTGACGCTGAAGTCACCCTCTTCCAGGCCTTTCTGCTCTCCCCTGCCCCACAACTGCAGGTCTGGAGTGCCTGGACAAGGGTCCCAGCAGTCCTCCAGAAAGAACTGCCCTCAGTCACTTGAAAGACTAGTAACATCTTTAGCTACTATAGTAGCCCCTTCTTACTAATTAGGAAGTGAATACAGAATTTGAGAAGTGTGCCTAACTCGAGGAAGTTAAATGGGACTCTGATGCCAATTCTACTCCTCCAGCTTTCCCCAAAGAAAGAAATTGAACTAGGGTCTCTCTGGTGGCTCAATGGGTTGGGTCTCAGCACTATGAAGCTATCCCCAGACACTGCAGCAAGAGTTTAAGGCCCGGCTGAGGAGCTTCCCACATGGCAGGGCAGACCTCTCCTGCCTCTCCCTCTGCTCCCCTCAGTAGTGTTACCGTTGATCTGCCTGTTCTGCACCCTACACTGTCTCTGGTGACTCCTCTTACTACCCCACACCTCTGGCCTACACCCTCCTTGTATGCATAAATAAATAAATCTTTTTTAAAAAGTGAGAAAGAAAAAAATTATACACAAACCTATCATCTCAGAGATGTTACTGTTAGGATGAAGAAAAAATAATGGTATACTTTGGGATAAGGGGAACCTAATAATGGCAAAATTAAGAAGGTGGAATGTGAACAATTGAAGTCTGGGGATGACATCCAGAGGGTACTGTACTAGCCTGGTATCACCATCTTATGTGCAGTTATCACTAAGGAAGGATGAGGGAGAATGGGAATTCTGTGAGGGAGGAACACTATAATCCACAAGGTTCCCTCCAGAACCTACATTCTAAAGTTTGAGAGCCATCAGAGAGTATTTTAAGGCAGGAACTAGTTGAGTTACGAATTTTCTCTGTAAAACATCACTACCTAAGGGCCCAGAGTGATGAGGCAGACTTCTTGCTCTCCACAGTGGAGAGCCAGGCCAGTCTTAGAACGGTTCTAACCCCAACCCTGCTTCGTCTGCTCAGTCCTGCGGGATACACACAGCAGGGCTAAAGGGAGGCACCTCTGCCTGTGTGGAATCTGTCCCAGGGTAGATCCTGCCTGATCCTGCTCAAGGACTGAACCAGTCCAAGGTGCCAATGCCAAGCTTACACTCCTCTGACTGCCTGCTCCCTGACCTCAGCCCACCCTGTGACATTACAGGCCAGCCACCAAGGAAAGAGGCTGGACCCAGTCAGAGCTCAGTTTCCAAGCTCGTAGGCCATTGTCTGCCTAGGCCCTCTCAGGCTTAGCACTTCCAGCAGCTTCACATCACCAAATCAGACCACCAGCCACGTGCATTAGGTGGTCCCGATGTGTGCAATATGAAGGCGATTGTTTCACTTAACAAATAATCTTACCAAAAAAATTGAACCTGAGGGCCTCCCTGGTCTCAGCACTATCAAGGTATGAGCAGCCACTGCAGCACAAGTTCAATCCCAGGTCAGGGAGCTTCCCACACAGCACAGCAGACCTCTCCTGCCTCGACCACTGCTCCCCTCAGCAGTGTATTTCAGTAGATCTGCCTGTTCTGCTCCCCACTCTGTCTCTCTCTGGTGAATCCTCTCACCCCTCCCCACCTCTGGCTGACACCCCAGCTCTTGCCTGCATAAATCAATAAAACAAATCTTTAAAAAAAAAAATTGAACCTGAGGGGCCTCCCTGGAGGCGCAGCGGTTGAGTGGTGGGCTGTGGAGCTATTGGCAGCGGCGACACCCGGACTCACCTGGTCAGCCAGGGAGATTCCCACATGGCATGACAGACCTCTCCTGCCTCGCCCGCTGCTCCCCTCAGCAGTGTGTTTCCGACGATCTGCCTGTTCCGCTCCCCGCTCTGTCACTGCCCCACGACTCTGGCCTGTACCCCAGCTTGTATGCATAAATAAATAAATCTAAAAAAAAAATTGAACCTGAATCTAAGGAAATCTTTAGTTTGCAGAAAGGAAATCTCCAGTTTGCCGAAGAACAGGGACTGGAGGACCAAGGTAAGTGAAAACACAAGAAAACAAATCAGAAAAATCCAAAAGGTCGGATGTTCTACAGAGCAACTGACTCTATTCTATCAACAAGTCAATGGCACAAAATAAGATAAAGGCTTGTTCTCATTTAAAAGAAACTCAAAGAGCAAATCAATTACTTACAATGAACAAACCAACCATATTTTGAACAAAGCAACTGTAGGGCCTCCCTGGTGGCACAGCGGTTGAGCTCTGCGCTGTGGAGCTGTCCAGAGTGAGCAATGCTAGTTCGACGCCCAGCTGGGGAGAATCCCACATGGTGCGGCAGACCTCTCCTGCCTCGCCCGCTGCTCCCCTCAGCAGTGTATTTCTGATCTGCCTGTTCTGCTCCCCACTCTGTCTCTGGTGAGCCCTATCGCCGCCCCACGTCTCTTGGCCTGTACCCCAGCTTGTGTGGGTAAATAAATCTTAAAAAAAAAAACAAAGCAACTGTAAAATGACATTTGGAGACAGATGGAAAATTTCGAATATGGGCAATATTATATGATATTAAGAAATAATTGTTAATTTGGGTAGCATAATAGTAATGAGATTATATAAAAACAAGCTTATATCACAACGTATATTGAAATATTTAAGGATTCAATGTCACAATATCGCTACGTTACTTTAAAATAATTTTAAAAAACAACTGACTTAAATATAGCAAATGTTAGGTCAGTTATTAATAATCATTAATAGTATTAATAGTAGTATTAATTATTAAGTACAGAATATATGTTAGATTAATTTTCTTCTCTATTATGATTTAAATTACTTTTATTTTTTATGTATTTTTATTTTTTAAAAGATTTATTTATTTATGCACACAAGAACTGGGGTATAGGCCAGAGGTGTGGGAGGATGAGAGGATTCATCAGAGACAGAGTGGGGAGCACAGACAGATCTACTGAAATACACTGCTGAGGGAGCAGCAGGCGAGACAAGACAAGAGAGGTCTGCTGTGCCATGTGGATTAGCTCTCTGGCCTGGGATGGAACCCCTGCTGTAGTGGCTGCCTATAGCTTGATATGCTTACTTTAACCCCTGCGCCACCAGGGAAGCCAAAGCCCAGAATTTCTGTTATTTAAAAGTAATTTAGGGACCTCCCTGGTGGTGCAGGGGTTAAAGTAAGCACTATCAAGTTATAGGCAGCCACTGCAGCAAGAGTTCCATCCCTGGCCAGAGAACTAATCCACATGGCACAGAAGACCTCCTGTCTCGCTCACTACTCCCCTCAGCAGTGTATTTCTGTCAATCTGTCTGTTCTGCTCCCCACTCTATCTCTGCTGAATCCTCTCATCCCCGCACCTCTGGCCTATACCCCAGTTCTTGTGTGCATAAATTAAAAAAAATCTTTAAATAAATAATAGAAATGCTTAACAAACTAAAACTAAATTATAATAATAATTAAAATGTCCAGTGGCTCCTTTCTCCTTTCATATCCCCACTCCCAGTCCCATTTCCCTTCTACTGCAGTTCATGTCTTCACAGCTGCTCTGCTTTCTTCCCCCTGCCACTTCAGTCTGTGGCATAGTGCCAAAGACATGCCAACTCTTGCCATACATCTCGAGATTTGGTGGTTTAGAGGAGGGATGTAAAAGTCTGAGATTTCTTGTACAGAGCCTTTTTAGAATCAACTTCTGGGTGGTTGTAGCAAAATTTCAGGGAGACTTTCTCCCCTACACTGAGGCCACCCATATTTCAGCCACTCAGCATCTATCACACTGTGTGGCTAACCCAGAAAAGGAAAGAACTGGAAGAAATGAGCAATGTCCCCTGGGGCAGACATGTGACAGATTGAGAAGGGAGAGAGTAGGTTGGACAACTTCCTGCTTCCCAGTCTGTGGAATTACTCATCCCCCACCATTCTCTGTTCTCCCCACCCCACACCAGACCAAAGCCCAAGTGTGCTCTTTCATTCACAAGTTGAATGGTGACCTGTGCACAATGAAGTGCTAGAAACGAGGGAAGATGAGCTGAAGGAGCCATGCTCCTGCATCAAGGAACTCATGGCTTAGCAGACTCATGCACAGCTCACCAGAATATCCTGTTTTACATACAAAGTAGGAAATTACATATATAAGTAATCCCCCTTTTTTAAAAAGATTTTGTTTATTTATGCATACAAGCTGGGGTGTAGGCCAGAGGTGTGGAGAGGTGAGAGGATTCACCAGACTCAGAGTGGGGAGCAGAACAGGCGGATCTACTGAAATACACTGCTAAGCAGAGCAGCAGGCAAGACAGGAGAGGTCTGCTGCACCATGTGGCTCAGCTCTCTGGCCTGAGATAGCAGTCCTGTTGCAGTGAGTGGATGGTGATAGCCTGATAGCACTGACTTTAACCCCTGTGCCACCAGGGAGGCCCAGTAATCCCTTTGTAAGAGATCTTGTCCCCCCACACACACTTCCCACCCCCGTTTTCTCCACAAGAAACTTCTACTTTTCAAACCATCCCACCCATAGCAGTAACTAGTCATCAAGTTCTGTGGCTCTTATTCCACAAATATCTTAGGTTCATCCCTTCCTCGTTCTTCATTCCGGTAGTCACTGCCTTAGATAGGGTCCCAGTGGTTACCTAAGTGGTGATAATACCTGGAGACAACGAACGGATTCCTGGGGTCTCCCTGGTGATACAGGGGTTAAAGTCTCAGCACTATCAAGCTACCTCCAGCCCCTGCAGTATGAGTTCCATTCCAGGCCAGGGAGCTTCCCACATGGCGCACACCTCTCCTGCCTCGCCCAACTGTTCCCCTCAGCAGTGTATTTCCGTAGATCTGCTTGTTCTGCTCCCCACTCTGTCTCTGCTGAATCATCTCACCAACACTACCCCCATACCTCTGGCTTACACCCCAGTTCTTGAATGCATAAATAAATAAAAATAAATCGTTAAAAAAAAAAAAAGAATGGATTCCTTATCTGCAGGTTGGTCCTCTTCAAAATAAGCTCCACACTTCAGACCCGGGGGTCTTATCTTATTACAGAACACAGATCTTATTCTCTGGTACAAATCTAATCCAACCTTTCCACGCCCTACCTTTCACCTAGGGATATCAGTAAAGCCTCAGCTAGGCCCACTCAAAATGGGCCAAGTTGTTTCCTTGGTGACATTCCACTGACACACACAGGTGTGTGCCTGGAGTGCCCTTCCCTCATTGTAGTCAAGAACTCACCTGTCAAGTTGTAGAACAAGTTTCATCTCTGGAATCCTTTCCAGAAATACCCTCTCTCTCTCTCTAGAGTAACTCCCTCATCGCAAACTCTGCTTTCTTCTACCTCACGGCTCTCACCATTTTGTTGCACTTACTTCTCTGTACATTTATAAACACTATGAAGTGACGTGAACCTGGTGGTGGAGCCACAGGTCAAAGTTCACATCCAGACATAATAACTGTGCAGCTTGAGGCAAGCTATTTAACTTCTCTGAGCCTTGGTTGCTTCATGGCTAAAATGAGGTAGTTATTTATTACCTGGGAAGGTTGTAGAGAAATTAAATGAAAATGTGGTCAATCTTATTTCCTTTTTTTTTTTAAGATTTATTTATTTATGCACAGAAGAATTGAGATTTAGACCAGAGGTGCGGGGGGTGAGAAGATTCAGCAGAGACAGAGTGGGGAGCAGAATAGGCAGATCTACTGAAATACACTGCAGAGGGGAACAGCAGGCAAAACAGGAGAGGTCTGCTGGGCCACATATGGGCGTAGTAGTAACAGTGCCGAGACCTAACCCCTAGCCACCAAGGAGGCCCCTAATGTTTCCTGTTGAATGCGTGGGCTGAAATCACTAGGATTAACTTCCTTCTTGAAGAAAAAGAAGGAAGGAAAGAGAGGAACCAAGGGTGAAAAGGATGATGGATCTTTCTGAAGCGGTCATCTGACTGCCACATAGCTCCCCCAGGGTGGTTAGAAAAACAGTTTGGGGATTTTGTTTTGTTTTCACAGCCAGGAGTTTCATGCAGTGATTGAATCTCAGAACTGTGCCCATAAGTCAAAGAGAAAAACAAAATTGTTTGCACTTCAAATAATTTTTCAGAAGCTTGACCTGTCTGTATGTCTGTCTACCTATCTACCTACCTATCTATCTTAAAATCTCTGAGAGTAAGAAAAAGAGAAGAAAACAAAATGTACAGAAAAAAATTAGCTAGACGTGGACATTTATACATTTTTTTCTTCAGCTTGGTGACTTCCTCTTTATTGATGTGCCTCCTATCATCCCCCTCCCCCACAATTTCAGCCCCTTCTATCTACCCCCCAAAAGAAAGTAGTGAAAGGAAGAAATTGTTGGGCTTCAGAGCCCCTTGGGCAGATAGAAAGGGAACAGAAACCAAAACAATCACTGGATATGACAGAGACTGATGATCAAGAAGTCTAAAGCAGAGTGAGAAAAGCCTCTGTGAAGAGAGGATGGAGAGAGAGTCTCAAGCATTAAGAAGTTCAGGTCCTGAAGAAGGGAGGTGGTGTTTGAGCCTGAGGGAAGAGGAGCATGTCAGGGAGAGGGGGCCACCTCTCTCTTTGCGGAATGGGCCCCCGTCTTAGGGCTAGCAGCCTCAGAGGCTGCAAACACTCTCATCACTGAGACAATGTATAGAAAGATGTCTTCGTGGTGTTCCTGGTAGAACTGAACCATGGTGGCACTGGTGGGTGGAGGGGCATTGTTGATAAAGAAAAACAAGGCATCCTCAGC
>PVIJ01008101.1:66862-77030 GCA_004024925.1 Scalopus aquaticus
GGTGGGAAATGAGGGAACTGGTCAAGGGCATGGGGAAATGGGGGTGATGTGGAGGAGTAATGGGGGTAGGGGATGAAAGTGGGTGGAGTGGGAGAATCAAAGCGGAGGGGGCTACATGTACACATTTTTAAATCTCGTAGTTATTACCATACCCAGCAACAGCTGAAACCAGAGTGACAAGGACATTCCAGACAGAACAGGGCAAGGCAGCTAAGTATTGCTGGACATAAAATTCTAGACACAAAGAGCCCTGAACACTTGGCTTATGAAGAACTTCTGAAGGATTTTAAATTGGGAAAAGAGAGTCTGAAATGTGGATTTTTTTTCAATCTAGGTGCAAAGAGCCAATTAATTAATCATATGCTGAGTTCATAGTATACTGTTATCGTTTGAGTTCATACAAGGTTCCTCTCTAGTTTATTCTTTCCCTCTTCATTCCTAAGCTATTCCCCTCCTCCCTCTAAGCACCTCTGTAATATATTTATCCCTGAAAAAATACATATATATTTCTAAATGATTCTAAAATACACACAGGGGCCTCCCTGGTGGCACAACAGGTTAAGTCTCAGCACTATCAAGCTATCAGCAGCTATCCCCAGCCAGGGGGCTTCCCACAGGGCGCAGCAGACCTCTCCTGCCTCACCCACTGCTCCTCTCAGCAGTGTACTTCAGGAGATCTGCTCCCCACACTGTCTCTGGTGAATCCTCTCACCCCACCCTAACACTTCTGGCCTGCACCCCAGCTCTTATATGCATAAATAAATAAATCTTAAAAAAAATAAAACACACACACATATATGTGTGTATACACGCACACACACACATATACCTTTTTGTGGGTGTGTAGAATTTGTGCAAAGTTTAATAGTCTTACTATTGTCATGCAACACTCTTTTTTTTTAAGATTTATTTATTTTATGCATACAGGCTGGGGTACAGGCCAGAGGCGTGGGGCGGCGAGAGGGTTCATGAGAGACACAGCGGGGAGCAGAACAGGCAGATTTATGGAAACACACTGCTGAGGGGAGCAGCAGGAGAGGCAGGAGAGGTCTGCCGCGCCATGTGGGAAGCTCCCTGGCCCGGTGGCAAACTCAAGTTGCTGCTGCCCACAGCTCCACAGCACAGCACTTAACCGCTGCACCACCAGGGAGGCCCATCACTCTTTAAGATTTATCCATATCACTGCAGATACATTTAGCTCATCCCTTCTGTGCATAGTATTACCTTAGAAATGGAGAACTGACTTCCTGCTACCCGTAAATATTCTCATACATGTTGTCTTAAGGTTTGTGCAATGTTTTCTGGGTGATGATTATAAAATAACAATTTGGCTGTTTTATCTCTCTGCCCCACATTCTTCAAGGACTCCCCATTCCCTTAGGATACAGCACAAACTCCTTAGGATGACAAGGCGGGACCCAGGCTCTGGTCTCTATCCACCTCCCAATCATCTCCTGCTCCTTCCCTGTTCCCTTAGCTATTTTCAGCTTTGAACCTGTCATTTTCATTTATATCATCTAGATTTTGTAGGGGAAGTTTCCTCTGCTTGGAATACCCTTTTGAGGGAGACGCCCTTTTTTTTCTTCTTGGTTTTGCTCTCACCTTCACATCTCTCAGAACTCAGCATAGCATCCCCTTCCTCTGAGATACCAGTTTTGTCTTCCACCCCTCTCCCTCAAGGTAGGGTGTCCAAATAATACTAAGGCCTTTTCCCACGTAAAAGAGAGAGAGAGTCCTTCTTGCCTTTGTCATTACCTTACTCTGCTGAAAAAGAAAGAGGAGACAGAGACATAAACCTTGAGAGACCAGAGTTCCAGCCTCTTTTAGTTGAGGGACCTGTGGCAAGACATTTTACATCTCTAAACTTCCCTTTCCCTCTTAAGGAAACAATACCTACCTAGTTGATAAGATCAAGGAGTTGGCAGGGATTAGTGCCAGGATAGCCTGTGAAGTGCAAGTATTATATATATACATTATCTTTTGTTATTTTTTTCCCTTCAGTGGTATAAAAATGTGGGTGGTAGCGGGTCTCCCTGGTAACGCAGGGGTTAAAGTCTCAGCACTATGAAGCTATCACCAGCCACTGAAGCATGAGTTCGATCCCCGGCCAGGGAGCTGACCCACATAGTGCAGCAGACCACTCCTGCCTTGCCTGCTGCTCCCCTCAGCAGTGTATTTCAGTAGATCTGCCTGTTCTGCTCCCCACTCTGTCTCTGGTGAATCCTCTCACCCGCTGCACCTCTAGCCTACACTCCAATTCTTGTATGCATAAATTAAAATAAATCGTTTTTTTAAAGGTTTATTTATTTATGCATACAAGCTGGGGTACAGACCAGAGGTGTGGGGCAGCGAGAGGGTTCACCAGAGACAGAGTGGGGAGCAGAACAGGCAGATCAATGGAAACGCACTGCTGAGGGGAGCAGCGGGCTAGGCGGGGGGGGGGGGGGGGGGGGGGGGGGGGGGGGGGGGGGGGGGGGGTCTGCCGGGCCATGGGGGAATCTCCCCAGTCAGGTGTCGAACTCGCATCGCTGCTGCCGACAGCTCCACAGCACAGCGCTTAACTGCTGCGCCACAAGGGAGGCCCCTAAAATAAATCGTTTTTAAAAAATGTGTGTGGTAGAGAGTGGGCCCACTCCTTGGACTTTCTCATCAGCCCACCTGACAGTGTCCACTGGGTATTGTGGGGGAGAGTGTGAGTAGAGGCTGAAGGCTCAGGCTAGCAAGGTTCATAAAAGGAGGTTTGGGCTCCTACCCTTTCTTCTTCCCAATTTCTGTAAGTTTCCTGAGAATGAAGATGAGACTTTTATTCCAGTCATTTATCTTATGATCTTATATAACCTTTGAAAGAGGCCACAGAAGGTGATCACTAAATGCATGATGGTTCATGGAGCGAATACAGACTATGCAGCCTCAAGTCTGGAAAAGTAGGCTTGTCCTTGTCCCACATACTGGTGAACCAGGGGTATGCACCCATGCGCTGCAGACTTTGCTGCTCCTCCCCTACCCACTTTCTTCTGTTAGCATGTGACTGAGGGACACCCAAGAACCCCAAACTGTTTTTTTATAAAGATTTATTTATTTGTGCATACAAAAGCTGGGGTGTGGCCAAAGGTGTGGGGATGGTGGTGAGAGGATTCCCCAGAGACAGAGTGGAGAACACCCCACCTCTCCTCCTATGAATATTTTACTAATCATTTCTATATAGCGGTCACCTAATATGGGAAGTCTCCTCAAGAGTGGACTGTTTGCTGCCCCCTAGCCTTTGGAACTTATAATAACAGTTACATGACCTGCAGTGAAATTTATTTATTTAAAAAAATTTTAGGCAGTGAATTTTTATTTATCACTTCATAGGTCTTGTATCAGGGTCATTTACCCCCATTTTACAGGTGGGGAGATGGAGGCTCACAGAGCTAGCAAGTGGTGGAGTGTGAATTCATATCCCAGTCCTTCAAAATTCCCAGAGGGGCCTCCCTGGTGGCACAAAGGGTTAAGCGCAGCACTATGAAACTATTCAGAGCCACTGCAGCAGGAGTTTGATACCTGGCCAGGGAGATTCCTGGGAGAAGACCTCTCCTGCCTCGCCCCGTTGCTTCCCTGAGCAGTGTACTTCAGTCTATCTGCCTGTTTTGCTCCCCACTCTGTCTCTGGTGAATCCTCTCACCACCCCACACCTCTGGCCTCCACCCCAGCTCATATGCATGAATAAATAAATCTTTAAAAAAAAAATTCCCAGAGGGTGTGCTTAACCTCTGCTTAAACTGCTTCCTGCTGTCCTAGGAGCATAACCATTTATACAGGTCCTCTTTCACTGATTACACACTTTTTAAAAGGTTGAGCTAACACTGTGCCTCCCTGGTGGCTCAAGGGGTTAAGTCTCAGCACTATAAAGCTATAGGTAGCCACTACAGCACCAGTTTGATGGAAGCTTCCCACATGGCGCAGCAGTCCTCTCCTGTCTCACCTGCTGCTCCCCTCAGCAGTGTATTTCAGTCAGTCTGCCTATTCTGCTCCCCACTCTGTCTCTGGTGAATCCCTTCCCCCACCACTCACCCCTACACCTCTGGCCTGTACCCCAGCTCTTGTATGCATAAATAAATAAATCTTTTTTAAAAATTGAGCTAACATTAATTTACAACACTGTATAGGTCTGAGGTGTACAGTTTCTCGCCTCAGCATTTATCACACCCATTCCATCACCAAATGTCCACTCACCATCCAATAACAGCCGGCTGGCCCCCTCTACTTGCCGCCTCCCTTGCCCAGCTTTCCCTCTGGTAGCCAACACTGTGTTGTCAGAGTGCACACTTCTTGTTAAATGCTGTATTGGATACTTCTAGCACATACCTGGTACACAGAAGATACTCAGGAGATGTCTGTGAAAGGAAAAGAAGCAGGTAGATAAGTAGAGTGGGAAATAGACCTTTGCTTGCTGAGTGGGGCTTAGGAATCAGGATACCTCTGTATTTTTAATGAGTGTCTTGCTCTCTCTGAGACTAGACTGAGAGGAGGGACAGACTCAGTACCAATAACCCTCGGAGATGTCTTCCTTCACCAGGACTAGGCTCACCCCTGACAGCTCTGCCACTGCCCCCTGCAAAAAGGTGCCAATGCTTTGCCCCCAGGCTCAAGCCCTGGGTGGGTGAGAGGAAAGTCTTTGAGAAACTCACTCCTGCCACCTGGCGGAACTGTGCCTCCTCGCTCATTCTGTCTGCAGAGAGAAGGGAAGAGCTTATCTGACAAAGTGTAGAAGCTATTTGCACCCTGCTCTTCCCTCCAAAGATTTTTCCTACCCTGAAATCCCTTCCTAACAGACAGAGCTGAACTGGAGGGAGTTAAGATCCTGAAAGATCCTAATATCCGAAAAGACTGTGGTGCATACCTCTACCATCAGGGCTTTAAGACAGATTGTACTAAAAATAAGTAAGGACCTGTCACAAAATTCTGCTTTCTCTTATGATGACTATGTTAATGCTCTTGTTTGTTTTAAGATATGAAGTGACAAATTATGTAAAAAGTTCTATTGTTTTTAGGGGGTCTCCCTGGTGGCGCAGCGGTTAAGCTCTGCGCTGCGGAACTGTCGGCAGTGGCGACAGCGAGCTCGAAGCCCAGCCGGGGAGATTCCCACATGGTGTGGCAGACCTCTCCTGCCTCACCCGCTGCTCTCCTCAGCAGTGTGTTTCTGTCAATCTGTCTGTTCTGCTCCCCACTCTGTCTCTGGTGAGCCCTCTCGCCGCCCCACACCTCTGGTCTGTACCCCACCTTGTATTCATAAATAAATAAATAAATTTTAAAAATTCTATTGTTTTTAGTGTCCTTGCTTAGCTGTCCTGTACTCGAAGCCCTGCCCGATACTGCCAGGCACTACTGGGTAGCATTCTATCGGCCCCACTTGGAAAAGAGAATCTTCCTAACTTAAACTTTCATTCTCTCTTTGGTTTATAGGCGACTTGAGGGCAAGGGTGATTTTATTTTTTATATTTTGGTCTTTCATGGGAACCCACAGTACCTGGGAGATAATAGGAGACAATATTCAGCTTTTGGTCTTCTGTCCTGAGGTGATGATTCTAAAATAAAAATAATCTGAAATGTGGTGCAACGGGTTAAGCGCAGCACTATGAAGCTATCCAGAGCCACTGCAGCATGAGTTGGATACCCCACCAGGGAGATTCCCACATGGTGCAGCAGGCCTCTCCTGCCTCACCCGCTCCTCCCCTCAGCAGTGTAGTTTGGGAGATCCACCTGTTCTGCTCCCCAATCTGTCTCTGGTGAGCCCTTTCACCACCTGACACCTCTGGCCTGCACCCAGCTTGTATGCATAAATAAATCTGAAAAAATCTGAAATGAAGCACTCACTGGCCTGTTGTAAGGACCCTTGGGAGCCCAATCTATCTTGCTTGCTAGGTGCCTAATGCCCAACTGTCTATGTCTGCATCTTCAGTTTTTCACTTTGCAAGTCAGAGTCCCTCCTCCCCCTCCTCTCCAAGAAATGTGATTTCAGTTTCAAGAAATAACCTCTAAACTCCAGAACTTTAGAACTGAAAGGGCCCCAAATGCTAAAAATCTCTACAATTTGTTGAAAACTATTTTTTCCAAATGATTTTCATTAAAAATAGCTATTTTCAATTTTATTAAATGTCTTGTTAGCATCTAGTGAATTGATGATGTGATTTTTCTTGTTCAGCACACTGACATGCTCTTTTTAAATGAATTCCTCCCTGGTGGTGCTGCGGTTAAGTGCTGCGCTGTGGAGCTGTCGGCAGTGTCAAGCAAGTTTGACGCCCAGCCGGGGAGATTCCCACATGGCGAGGTAGACCTCTCCTGCCTCACCCGCTGCTCCCCTCAGCAGTGTATTTCCGTCCATCTACCTGTTCTGCTCCCTACTCTGTCTCTGGTGAACCCTCTTGCTGCCCCACGCCTCTGGTCTGTACCCCAGCTTGTATGCATAAATAAATAAATCTTAAAAAAAAATGAATTCCATTACTAAAGACCAATTCTAGGCTTCTTGAGGTAAATCAGCAAGGGACCTTACAGTTCATCCAGGTCCATGGTTTTCAATTAGATGCAGCCCAAAACCTTCACTTCAGATGAGGAAATAATGGACACGCTGGGAAGTGAAGTGTGTCATTTGCGCTTTTAAATACGGTCCCTAGTTTTTTCATGTTTCTTTTTTTTCCTAACCAGGCTGTTAAAATCCCAAGGAGCAAACACTGAGCGACCTCTGTGCACTGTCTCTAGGATATTTCACCCAAGGAGCACTCAGTCAATGCTATTGACTATTAAATTGATTAACGGGCTTTCATACTGGAGTACAGCAAGAAGCTGCAGGCTGAATAGGTAGCTGGAGGAGGAGGTCCTACCTCAAAAAGGATTTCTGGGTAGCCAGAGGGGGATGCTATTATACTTGTGAGCAAAGATGGCTTGAGGCCTCCCCTCCTCAGATGAGTTGAGAACAGTTGAGGAGATGCCTTCTAAGCAGGCCACAAGACTGAGGAAAGAATGCAATGATTTTTGGGGCTCCCTGGTGGTGCAAGGGGTTAAGTCTCAGCACTATAAGCTAACAGCAGTCATTGCAGCATGAGTTCAATCCCAGGCCAGGGAGCTGACCCACATGGCGCAGCAGACCTCTCCTGTCTCGCCTGCTGCTTCCCTCAGCAGGGAATTTCAGTAGATTCGCCTGTTCTGCTCCCCACTATGTCTCTGGTGAATCCTCTCACCCCCCTCCCCACCCCTCTGGACTATACCCCAGCTCTGTATGCATAAATAAATGACTCTTTAAAAAAAAAATGCAACGATTTTGACCAGGCTGTTTAGCTTTGGTTCTTCCTATGATTGTATGATAATCTGCTCCCTTATCCTTCTATAGTGACTTTGTATGCCAGATTTCCTGGGACTTTACATTTTCAAATATTTCCCCAAAGCCACTGAGATGTTTCAGAAAAGACCAGACTATGTATCTGCATCCCCGGCTTTTCCATAGCTTTGTCTCATACTCTATCCACGCCCATGTTTGTACCCTTCCCAGCAACAGACAAACAAACATGAAGGCGGTAAAAATTTAGCCCCTGTACTGGAAAGGCAGTGGGCAGACGAGGATAAAGCTGAAGAATGGGCTGAAATGGGGTTACAACCTCCCTGCTCTTTTTCTCGACCACCCTAGCTAAGCTAGAAGGGCTGAGAGAGAGGAGGGTAGTATGAATGTGGTGGTGGTGGGGTGGTAGGTGGACTGTCACCAATGAGACAGTGAGGCCTCAGGTTCCCAGACTCCTGGGAACCTGGAGCTGCTTAGTCTTGCCTTCTCTTTGTTCCATGGCTACCACAAGTGAGCCTCCTGTGCAACATATGCTTCACCTCCAGGAATGTGGAAGCAACTAGAAAGTTCTATGAGGGAAGCACAGAAGGGAGGATCCCAGATACCCTCTATGCTGTTTCCAAGATCCTGGAGTGAAGGGTCCTGACTGAGAGCCACCCAGAAGTGGAATAGGGTAGTGGGTGTTGTCCAGTGGGGCACGGGCAGCTTTTCTGGCCTGAGTCTGTTCCCTCACCCTGTAAACTAAGGCCTCCCTAACTGTCCAACGCCAGTATTCTCAGATTCCTAAAGCAAGGAAGTGCCAGGCCCTAAGAGAATTTAGAGAGGTAAGGAGTTGGGTGAGAGAGTGTTTGATCATCTATATGTGCATTGATTGTATTTTGTGACTTTGTAAGTCTCCTTCTAAGACTTGGTCCCCGTGGTGCCTCAGTGTCACCATGAATGTCATGGATATGTGACTGTGACATGTGGTGTGCCTTTGTGTGTCAGGCAGGGGCTCCCTGTGGTGTGCATGTATTGGGAGGGGGTAATGGTGAGAGTGCGGCTCCCTCTCCTCCTCCCCCTAGCCCTGCTCCCATCTGGCCTTGATCAGCCTGTCCCTGGGGAGGGAGCCGCGGTTTCAGATACAGGAAAATGTTCCAGGAAGCGGCCACTGTGCTGGGCCCAGCTCAGGCTCCCCTAGCGGAAATTGTTCCAGGAGGGAGGGGGGAAGGGAGTGTTGAGATAGGATTAAGGGTGGAGGGGGTAGCTCATGGCTCCCCTTTTCCTGGGCTAAAGCAGGATAAGTTGATGAGAACCTGGATGCTGCTACCTAAATCATTTAATGCAGGCAAATTGAGAGCCAGCAAAAGAAGATTCCTTTTCTTATCTGGTTCTCTTCCCAGTGAAGTTTAAGGATTGGGATCTGGGTGGCCTCTGGGGGTCCCTTTTCTGGCCCGGCTAGCATGTTTCCAAGTTGGGGACCAGGACACCTGGGTCTTGTGGAAAAGTGGTGTGGCTTGGTGGGGAGGAGGGGGCAAAGAATTCAGCCCCCTCTTCTCCCCACTGAGGGGGCTTTGAAGCTTGGATCCAGGACTGGGAGGGCTGCCTAATTGGTATAATGGAGGTTAATGGGGCGCCTGGAGGGGGTGGCCACGCTCCTAGATCAAAGAGGCCTGCTCTTCCCAACCACCACAGCTGGAGGTCACAGCTGGAGGGGGAGGGGTGGGGACTTCGGGCCAGCCAGCAGGGGGTGCTCTGGCTCCTGATTGCGGTGCTCTTGAGTTTCTGAGCCCTTCTCTGGGAATTACTTTTGCCTAGAGAGTGCTGGTGGGGAGCGAGGGACAAGGGAATGGAGGAGCCCTGAGATCCAGACTCCTCTTTTGGTGTGGGCTTGAGGAAAGAGAAAGGGCACGAGACGCTGGCTGCCCGGGGTCAATGGGGTGTTTAGAACAGTCGGGACCTGGGGCACCGCGAGGTCCTGGGAGGACGCCTGAGACCCAGGTCTCCAGGCAGCCGGAACTGGGGAGGCCGGACTTGCAGCTTAGATTCGGCCGGACAGAAAACACTGGGCGGGGCAGCTGGGGGCGCTGGCTGGGCGGAGGGGAAAGGGGCACACCGAGCTCCCCCGCCGCCGCCTGCTCCCCCCTCTCCCGGGTTGGCGCTCCCTCTCGGGCTCTAATCGGCGCGGCAGCCGCAGCGGGTAGAGTCAGCGCCGCCAGTCTCCGGGACGCGACTCCCAGCAATTGTGGTCGGGACCGCAGATATGCAGCTGCCTCCTGCCCGGGCGCTCGGCCCGGCCGGCCCCGCCCTCGTCCCGCCCCCTGCCCCTGGCGGGCCCGCCCTCTGCCCCTCCCCCCGCATCCCTGTGGCGCGGGGACATTGAGGCAACCCAGGCAGGTGGCTGCCCCGGCGGCCCTGAGCCCAGCCCAGGCTGCAAGAGCTGGCTAGGGAGATCCTCGGCTTCTCCCCGTTTTTCGGACCTCACGGTCTGCCCTTCGGGAGGCTCCTATATCCGAAACACCTGGAGTTGGGGTGAGACCTCCAATCCTGTCTCAGCTTAACTTGCTCACTTTACCTCCAGGCTCCACGCCAAAAAAGTGAAGCAATGCTCTGAGACCCGTAGCAGTCTGTCCAATTGAGGGTGTGTGGAGAGGAGGTGGTGGTGGTGGGGGCTGAGTCCCAAGGATTCTCATTAATTGAGCCTGTGGCAAAATGAAGGATGGGGAAAGGTAGCCTAAGTGGACTCCGAATTTCCAGGGAGTTCTGTGTCTGAGAGGAAATAAGCGGATGGGGGACTAAGCAGGAATGAATGAAAAAGAGGAAAGGAAATAGATAAGGAAGGATTAGGGCAGTGTGGGGTGGGCAGAAGGGGGTGGG
>PVIJ01008102.1:0-76832 GCA_004024925.1 Scalopus aquaticus
CTGCCCCCCCCCCCCGTGGCACCTCCCTTCCCCCGCCCTCCCCGCGGCCCCTCCCCGTGCCCGGGCCCCCCTTGGGACCCTCGGGCTGGACGTGGTGGCCTGAAGGCAGAGCCAGTCCGGTCACAGCCCGTATTTGGAATCGGCGCTGCGGTTCGAGATCGCGTGGATGGCCCCTAATAAAGGCCGATCGCTCGGGAAGCCCCCAGCCTTGACGTGAGACGAAACGTGCGACGGTCACCAGCCAGTGACCGGGCCCAGCGGCCGCCCGCCGGGGCCTGGGCTGGCCCTGCAGAGGGTGTGCTCTGGGGCCGGGGTGCGGGCAGACGCGGCCGGCCCCCACCCTCAGCCCCTGCGTTTCTCGCCAAGTTTTCACCTTTTAATAGACGGGACTATTTTTAACCAGCCTGTCAACACCTCTGTAATTCTTTATTCCTCACTTGAAAACTGATAAAGATGCTACATCCGAGGAGGCAGGAGGCGCCGAAGCCGGGGCCTGGGGGAGGGGCCGCGTGGAGGTCCGGGACTGTTTGGGGGCCGGGACCGAATGGGAAGAAGCCCAGGTGGCTCTGGCAGCCCAGCCGGAGCCAGGAGCTGCTGGAGCTGGCCCTGTGGCCTTGACGCTCGGGCGGGTGGACACGCTGGTCTCGGGGCCGCCCCAGCGGCCGGGCAGGGGAGGGGCGGGCGGTTTCCCGGCTCTGGGCCTCCCCAGAGTCGGGGCGCTGAGACACGGGTCCTCGAGAGCAGAGGCTGGGGCGGTGAGCAGTGTCCTGCAGGGCAGCACGCACAGCAGCCGGGCAGGCGTGCCCGGGGTTCCGGGGGGCCCTGATGCTCAGGTGGCTGGAGTGAGGGGGTGCAGCCACTGGGGTGCTCGGACAGCATGTGCCCTCCTCTGGAAACCGAAGCCGTGGCCGCCAGCGGGCCCTCAGGCCCCGCAGCTCTCAAAACCCCGCTGCGCCTGTTTCCGGGGCGTGAGCATGGCCAGGCTCCCCCAGCGGCCGGCGCTGTGCACACAGCAGGCGCTGCCCACGCGCCCGGCCGAGGCAGCCCTCAAGGACAGGACTGGGGTTGAGGTTCCGGGAGGCCGGCCTGGCAGGGAGCAGGGGCTCTGGCTTCTGAGCCCAGCTGGACCCTCTGTGGCTCCATCCCAGTCCCCAGATACACCAAACACCCCCCGTGGGGCACTGGGGAGCCTGGCCAGAGGACGGGGCAGGGCCAGCTGGCCGTGCTGACCCAGGAGGCCTTCCGCCGCAGCAGGCACGGCCCCTGCACAAGGAGACCCGAGTGGCTCTGGGTTTCCTCTGGGCTCAGGCAGGACCCAGCAGGCCTGTGCCGGGCAGGCCTCACGGCTGGGTTCTAGCCCTGGTGCCCCCACTCGGGCCTCCCCAGGCCCCAGGGCGGGGAAGAGTCACCCCACCTGGAAGGGACAGGCCACTCACACCTCACAGGCCACAGGGTCCCCTGACAACCCCCCACGCCCCCGGGGATGACCCTGAGGGGGTCTGGGGAGCACACAGCAGTCTCAGCCCTTCATTCTCGTCGTCACAGCGCGTGGGGGGCCCGGGGGACAGCAGGGCGGGGGTGGACTGAGGAAGCAAAGGGACTGCTGACAGACGCGGTGCGGGCAGCCGGGGCGCAGGGCCGGCATTGCCGGGGGCGCTGGGGGCGCAGCGGGGGCGGGCTCGGCCCGGGCTGACGGCGTCCCGAAGCTGCTGTGGCCGACCCGCCCCCTCCCCGCATGATGGATGGCTCCAGCCAGCCGCTGACCCCGGGCAGGGCAGGGACGCCGTTTCAGTGATGGACGACCCGGGCCGCCGAGCTCCGCGGCGGCCATCTTCGCGGCCAGCGCTGTGGCCATCCATCACGTCCTCGTGAGGTCGAGAGGGCGCACTGCCCGGAGGGGCTCGGCGGAGGCGGGGCCTTCTCTGAGGCAGAGGCCGCGTGGAGCGAGGCTGGAGCCACGCCGGCCCCCGGCGCGTTGGCACAGTGGGGGCCGGGTCCCTTCCCTGACCCCCGGAGGGAGGGGCCTGGGCCGCTCCCAGGGAGCCCGCCTCCCCTCCCTCCAGCCCGGGGAGCCCGCCTCCCTGAGCCCCAGCCCCAAGGGGCCCCCCCTTGAGCCCCGGGGAGCCATGCCTCGTGGATAACTGGACTGTGTCCTCCCACGGCCTTCCCAGCAGGGACTGGCTTTGCCCCCCCCAGGCCGGTGCGCGCTCGTGTTCTAGCTCTGCCTGCGACTGCTCCGTGCTGGCGGGGAGCAGCTGGGGCGCATGTGCCTGGGGGGCCCTGCCCCCGCCGTGGGGGCACAGCCTCGGGAAGGGCCCACCCTTGCGTCCCGCAGCCCCAGGCCTGTGGGCTCCTTGGCACCTGCGCTAACCGTGGGGGTGAGCCTCTCAGCCCCGGCGGCCATTGCGCCTTATCACTAGCTTCATTGTTTCCTTCTGATGATAAATCCATGTGCCAGCAGGCAGCCAGAGTCTGAAGGAGGAAGCCCCCACCCCTGCCCGTGCAGAAGATCCCCTACCGCAGGCAGGGAGCTGTGCAGTGCTACTGTGGGCTCGGCCTGGGGCCCCCACCTCCGCCCCTCCCGCCTGGGGCCCCCACCTCCGCCCCTCCAGTAAATGTGGCTCCCTGGTTGATTCGGGGTCACCCAGAGCGCGGGTTTCGAGCCAGGCTGGCCACGACCTTGGGAGTTTCCCGCTTGGAGACCTGGCCTCTCCCTTGGGGTGCTGCCCAGAAACTTGGGGAGCCCGGCCTCGCGCCCAGCTGGCGCCCTCCACGCCGCCTCTGCGAGCCGCGCCACTTCCCAGCGGCACGTGCGAGGCCAGCGCAGCCGGGGCGAGAGGGCTGGTGCCGTCCGGCGTCCGCCTGCGGACATGCAGCGGTCAGCGGGGACCTTCCTCTTGCCAGGGCCTCGCCCCCTTGCGGACTCAGCGCCAAGATAACTCCCTAAAGGGGGAATTAAGGGGTGGCCGGCCGCCCCTAGCCAGCGAGAACTCCTGCCCCCGGTGCCCCGACCCTGCCGGCCAGTCGCGCCTGGCGCCCCTCGCTCGGCCACAGCCCGCTGCCCCTCCGGCCTGACCAGACGCAGCTGAGCGCAGGGACATCTCACGGGCTCGAGACCCAGAAGCGCCGCTCAATCCTTGATCCCGGCGCGGAGCCAGCGGGTGTTGTCTGCAGCCACGCTGGACACAGCTGCCCCGCCCCGCCCGTGCCCAGCACCCTGCCGCGGCCTCCAGCGTTGCGCGGGCTCGTTCGGGGGGCCCCGTGACAGCCGCCTGGGGCTCCCCGGCCCGCCAGGCTCCCGCGGATGACAGGGAGGTCGTGCTGGCCAGGGCACAGGCCCGGCCTTCCGTGGGGAGCCCCTCCTGGGCTGACCGGGCCGTGCCCTGTGCCCACCACTCCCAGCTGGCTGACGAGCGCCTGGCAGACGTGTGAGCCGCTAATGAAGGTGATTGCGGTAATGAGGGGCCGGCTAACAAGAGCTCAAGGGGGAGCAACTCGAAGCATTAACCTTTCAAAAGGGGCTTGAAAGGCAAAACCCTTCAGAATCCCGATGAGGCTGCAGCGTGGCGGAGGCGCTGCTGGCAGGGGAGGCCGCCTGGGTGGGCAGGGCGCATGGCCGTCACCGCGGGGCCCCGGAGGCAGGGCCTGCTGCCCTCGGCCGCGGTGCCCTCCCCGAAGCCTCAGCGCCAGCCCTGCGGCGCTCCCGGTCAGCTCCCGCGTGCCCTGCAGCCTCGCTGGGTTGGAGTGACCTGTTTATTTCCTGGACAGCACCCCGGTCGCCCCTCCCGAGAGTGAGTCCCCAAGGCAGGTCCCGTCCCCCACGAGCACGGGAGGGCGCGTGGCCCTGGCTCATGGAGCAGAGCTGCTCACCCGCAGCCAGACGCCGTCCAGGGCGGGAGGGCCCTGGAGACGTGGCGGTGCTGACCACCCCGGCCGGGCCCAGACCCCCTTGCCGTGGCCGGTCGCGAGCCTTCTCGTGGACACCGGCGCTCCCGCGGGCCGGGCTCCAGAGCAAGGGGGTGTCTGCTGCCGGGCCCACGAGGGGCCCCAGGACTGGGCAGCAGAGTGTCCGTCCAGTGGGTGTCCCGGCAGGCGCTGGCAGGCCGGCCCGGGACGCGCAGTGACGCCCCGCAGCCACGTCGGGACACGGGGCAGCGTGCCGGGGGCTCCCCAAAGCCACACCGGGTCCTCGCCCGCCTGCCGGTGGCCCCCTGCGCCCCCGGTGACGGCCCCTCGCCCTGGCCGCTCCCGCGTCCCCTGCGGCTCCTGCGCCCCGGGGAGGGAGGCGCGGGCTCAGCCGCAGCAGGCATCAGACGCCTCGCCAGACAAATGGGCGCTGGGCCCCTCCGCCTCCCTCCTTCACCCCAGACAAACGAGCTGCCTGCGGGCGGCCGGGCGGAGATCCGTCTCCGGGAGCTGCGCGCTCGGCGGGGATCCGTCTCCAGCACCCCTGGATTTATGGCGGCTGCGGCACATCCCCCACCTCCGAGAAAACAGCTCAGCAGCGAACTCCGGCTCGGGCCCCAAGACCGGCGCCCTGGCTCCGATGGACGCCGAGTGTGCAGCCGGCCAGGCGGGCGAGACCGCTGCCTCCGACGGCTGTCCTTCGGGGAGACGGGGCGGGGACAGGACCGCGCCCGCCCGCCCCGTCTCAGCGCCACGGCTCAGCGTCCGGCGTCGCGGGCCCCGCCGAGTGCCCGGGCCCCCGCTCGGCGTCCAGCCCCGGCAGTCATGCTCCGGCCGTTTCTGGCCACAGCTTCCCCGCCTGGCCCGAGGTTGCCCGGTCGGGGCGCCGCCGCTCCCTTTGCCCCGTGTCCCCGACTCGCTGGTGCTGGGGCTCTGGTGCGCCGCGGCCGCTGTGGCCCCATCCCCTGCAGCTCGCAGCTCGCGGTCAGCCTCGGCCACGCGCTGGGCTGCCCGCCGGGGTGTCCTTGGGACGCGCTCACTGCTCATCCTTCTCTCCGAACGCGCAGACCACGGGCAGCAGACCATGGCCACGTTTCTCCCCTTTTCTCTGCCCCACCTTCCGAGACCCCCAGTCCAAGGGTGAGGCCATGGCGGGCTCCGGGCCCCCACTGTGGACATGGACGCCTGCGACCCCCAGGCCAGGCTCGCGGAGGAGGAGGTGGGCTCGGTGAGCCGGGGCCGCGGGGCCGGGCAGTGGGGGCGTCTCGGCCCCTCCGGGCTCCTCCCTCCGCTGGGTGGCCCCCCAGCGGGGTCATGTGTGGGCCCAGCTGCACCGGCGTGGGCCAGGGGGGGACCTGGACGTGGGCCACGCGGAGGCCGGGCAGCCCCACACGGGGGCCGCTCCGAGGAGACCGGCCAGTCGTCCGTGCGGGGTGTGGCTCGAGGCTTTGGGTGCTGCAGGGGCAGGGGCCAGGACTGGGCGCCAGAGGGGGTCTCGCCTCGACGGAGATGGCGGGTGAGAGGGACAGTCCCTCGTCCTCCTGGCTCTCCGCCGCTCTGCTGGCGGAACCCCTGGCGTGGCTCTGTGGACAGACTAGTCCCCAGGCCAGGCTGCACCCCAGGCTGGCGTCTGGCTGCCCCAGGCTGGCCTCTGTTGCCCTAAAGCCTCTCCAGGCCACGGCAGGGGTGGGTGGGTGGAGGGCAGCGGTGTCCCAGGAGGCAGGGGTGCGGCTGGGGCTGGGGTTCCTGCAGGGCTGTGTCTCATCAGGGAGGAGAGGAAGGCCTGGAGGCCGCCGGGGGCGTGTGTCTGCCCAAGCTGGACAGCAGCTGGGGCCTGCTCTGTGAGCCTCGGCCGGGGTGTGTCCTCAGGCCCGGCCTGCGGTTCCGGAAGGTGTGATCACACCTCAGGCTGCTCCCCAAGCCCAGGTGGGAGCCGACGGCTTTCCTGGAACTCTGCCTTCTAGGAACCCGGCAGCGGGAGGTCGTGTGCCGGCCCTCGGCGGACATGCTAGTGGCCGCTGGGCGCTCAGGGCCCCCGGAGCAGGGACTGCAGGGCCAGCAGAGGGCTCCGCGGGCGTGGACACACGTCCTGAGGTGGACCCAGGTCTGGGAAGAGGCCCTGGGACCCCATTGCCGCGGGGGTCACCCCCGTGTACGCTGCTGGCCTCCTGGTGGCCTCAGTGGAGACCCAAGTAGCCACCCACCACCCACCAAGCAGCCCCCAGCCCCCACCGCCAGCGCCCACAGGACCTGGGCAGCCCGAGTGCCCGGACCACCTCACTGGCCCGCAGGCCTCGGTGGCCGTGTGGCTGCGGCAGTGGTCTGTGGCAGCCCTCGTGTGCCCCCTTCACCAGAGTGCTGGCCGGCGAGACCGTCCCCACGTCAGGCCAGAGCGGCCAGGTCGGGGCCCCTCGCGCCTGTGCACCCCGCCCCCCGCCGGTCCTGCCCCCTCCAGCCTGCCCCTCCCCTGCTCTCCGCTCGGGTGTCCGCCTGCTGCCTGCGCTGACTGCGCTTGAGTGGCCTGTCCTGCGGCCACCCCCAGCGCCGGGGCCCAGCAGGGAGCGGAGACGCGGGGCCTCAATTTCCAGTTCTCCTTCTTCTGCCCCCCAGGTGGGTGCCCGCCCCGCTGAGTGGCCGCGAGCGAGTGAGGGGACGACCCCCCCAGCCCCTCTGTGCTCCCTCCCTGCCCCCGTCCAGCCCGGCTCCCAGCTGCTCAGCCCTGGGCCCTGGGCACAGGTCAGTGGGCGTCAAGGATGCCTTGAGGGGGACGAGTCCCTCTAGGCCTTCAGCTCCGGGCCTGTCCCCTCCCTCCGCTGGGGCAGGCCCCCCGCCCCGGGGAGGGCCAGGTGGGCGCAGGGGATGCTGACCCGGCCAGAGACGCAGCCTCACCCTTGAGCCCCTGCCCTGGCCAGGAGCCAAGGGCCGCCTGGCGCAGTCCACAGCGAGGGCAGAGCCCGCTGCCCCTCAGCACCCAGCCTCGGCGCCGGACACTCGGGTAGGTGGGGGCGGCAGGCGCTGGGTGATGGGGAGCGGGGCCGCTCTGGACACCACACACGGCGTTCCCAGATGCCCACGTGCAGGTGAGGAGCGGGCAGCCGAGGGCGAGTCTGGGGCCCTGGGCGGCAGCCTCTCCGCAGGCCAGGGCAGCAACGGGCAGAAGGGTGGCCCTGGGGGCCGGCGGGCTGCAGGAGGAGCAGGGCTTGCTGCCCGGTGCTCTGGGGACGCCGCCCTGCCTGGTGCTCTGGGGACCTGCTGGGCCGGCCACGCGCCACCCGCCCGGCAGCGCCCAGGCGGGGCATTGCATCACCCGGCCACCCCTTGGGGTGCTGGCCTCCGCAGCTCGGTGAGGCCCGGCACGCGCCCTGCAGGGCCCGGCTCTGGGCCCCTCCCGCCTCGCTCCGTGGGACACTAGGAGTGTCAGCTTCCCGCCTGTGCCGGGCCCCACGGGGCGGGCCGCGGGCTGCAGAGCCTCTGCGAGCGCAGAAGAGCCGCAGTTTCGGGGACACGCCCGTCTCCCTCCCCGGGCTCCGGTGGGGCGGGCTTGCGGGGCGGGGGCAGGCATCTGCCCTGCTGGCCGTCCTCCCCCAGGCCCCTCCTCCCTGGCCGGGGGGCTCTCCTGCTGCCCTTCCCAACGCGGAGACAGGCACCCCCCCCTCAGTCGGGGTCTGCGGTGGGGCGTGGGGCGGGCTCAGTGGGCGGACATGCCCTCGGCCGATCAGAGGACCCGGGACTCGTGTGAGCACCCGGCCACCGTGCCAGGCCCGGCCGGGACAGGAAGCAGTGTGCTCGGCGCGTCCACACCCGGCACGAACCCGTTTTGTCCCCACTAAGTGCTGGGCGCACAGGTTTAGGCCCTGAAGGTATGTCCATAAATACAAAACTGTCGGCCCGAGGAGACGGACTCCGAGGAAGTGCACGGGGGACCCCGAGGTTCTCCTGCCGGTCGGCCGTGGCTGTGGGGGAGCACAGAGTGGGGGGCGGAGCGCGGCGCTGGGGGGGGGAGGCGCGAAGGCGGTGTCGAGGCGCGGAGGGGGCGGTGCAGAGCGCGCATCTGCACTGAGGCTGTGAGCAGGAGAGCGGGCGCAGCTCGGCGCACCCCCATGCACCCCCCCCACCCACCCACCCACCCAGTGTATTTGAGTCCTGGGGAGAAGCGTTGAGGTGTGGGGTGGGCTGGGCCATGCAGGGGTCCCTAGGCAGGATGGCCGGGCCGGCTCCCGGGGGGCAGTGCCCTGCTGCCCACCCCGAGCCCCTCTGTCCCCAGCGCGGCGGCGCCGCGAGCTGCGCCCTCGATGTGAGGAGGCGGGGAGGTCACAGGACGGGGCTGAGCCCCGGAGAAGCCGGGTGCCGGGACCCCCGCTCCGGGCCGGCCGCTCCCAAGGGGTGTGCTGAGCCCCCGGGCCGGCGGGGCGGGCGGCGCGGGAGGGTGACCCACTTTCAGCTCCTCGTGCCGCTGCGGCGCGAGCCCCCCACGCTTTCACACGCCCCCGCCGGCGGGCCCCCTCGGCAGCTGGCCGCGCCTCCGGCTTGGCAGCCCCGCGGGGTAAGGGAAGGCGCCGTGAGATCCGGGAGCGGGCACGTGCGGGCCTCCCCCGCCTCCCGCTGCTGGGCCTCCGAGGCCACCGAGCCCAGGCTGCGGACAGGGAGGGGCTGGGCCCTCGTGGACCTGGGGGCGGCGTCCCCGTTGCCAGGCAGCCGAGGGCCGACCTCCTGCCCCGCCCTGCCCGCTCCGCGAGATGGGGCACCTGCCCTCCTGGACCTGGACCCTTTGGGGCGGGGCCGGTTCTTCCTGTGCCACCGGCCACCACTGCCCCACTTCGGGTGCCTGCGGGCGTGTGCCCGGCCTCGGACCGCCACGTCCACGGCTCTGCCCAAGCCCCTCTCCTCTCCGGTGTCCTTGCGGACCGGCGGGGACCTGCAGGTCGGGGTCCGCCTCCCGCTGTACTCCCCGGTGAGCACGGACCCGCCCGGCCGGCGACCCAGGGGGCGAGGGGCCCCGTGCCCATGCGGAGCCCCGGTTCTCCGGACTCTGCCCCTCCGGGGGGCTCAGGCACCATCTCACTGTCCATAACTGGGGGGCTGTGCTCCCACCCCGTGGGGGTTCTGCCAGGCCAGGAGGATGGAGGCGGGCCCACCCCACGCCCTGGGGCGCCTCGGGACTGCAAAGCCACGCAGGTTTTTTCCATCCCTCCCCCCGCCTGCCTCCGACAGTAACTTAATTAGCTCTCTGTTTTCCAAACAGGCACGCGCGTGACTCAGCACCTCGCAGAGGTCTAAATTCGTCAGCACCCAGGTGTCTCTTCGGAGCCTGGGGAATCAGATCACGGGTTAGGACTCGGATTAGCGGGGGACCTGCAGTGCAGGCTTGGGGGGCAGGCAGCCGCGTCACACCCCGCCCTGCCCTGCGCCCCGCCGGGGCTGGGGCTGCGGGGCGAGGCTCCTGCAGGGGTTCTCCTTCCTCCGGGCCGGGGAGCTCAGCCCCTGGGGCTCGCGGAGTGAAAACCAGGGCGTCCCTGCTGTGGGCCCGAGGCCGGCAGGGCAGCGCCCAGGCTCAGCGTGGGTGCTGAGGGCAGCCGGCGCCAGAGGCCAGGAGACCCTCCCGCCGGCCCCCGGAAACCCCAGTCTCCCTCCCCTGTCTCTGGGCCAGGCCCCGAGCCTGACAGTGGGCTGCGGCTACAGGCCCTGCGGCCCCTCCTGCACCCCCCTGGGTGCATCCCTGAACTAGGTCCACGTGCGGGGGACATGCAGGAGGCTCATCGGGAGTCGCGGGTGTCCAGTAGCAGGCCAGTGGGGAGACGGAGCCACTCCACTCCGCCCTCCGGCCAGCCTCTGTGGCCGCTACGTGCGGCCTTGCTCCCCCGGGGCTGTGCCCGCACATGACAGCAGCTTAGTGCCAAAGGCGCTCGGGAGCGCTAGCACCGGGCCGCGGGAGCGCTGAGCCCCGGGGCGCACACCTGCCCCCCAGGGCGCACACCTGCCCCATCCCCAGCCCGCGGGGGCCGGACTGGAAGGCCCAGGGCCTCAGGGGCGGGGCCCACAGCCGCAGCGTGGCTCCCGGCGGCCCCGCCCCAAGCCGGCTTCCGTCGCTGGAAGGCCCCTCACTCTCGGGTCAGACGCCCGTTACCGTTATCTGCCCTGTGGGCACCGACTGGGCAGTAGCCACCCAGCTGGTGGGCTTCCAGGAGGAGGGCCTTAGGAGCTGGGGGCCTTCGCGTTGGCGCTGCAGGTGTGCAGGTAAACCGAGCCGTGGGCGTGGCTGGCGTGGGGGTTGTGCCCGCCGAGCGGGGCGGGCTCTGGGCCAGGCGGGGCTGTGGCCACCGGGGAGCGTCTCCCGGGGGAGGAAGATGCACTTGGGGGCCTGCGTCGCCAGCTGGAGATCGCCCAGCACCGCACGCGCCGCTCTGAGCCGAAGGCACGTCCCGGGTGCGGCGCGGGGCCTCCCGAGTGTGTGTATTTTAACGAGCGCGGGGGCCTGGTCCTCCGCGCCCGCAGAGCCCGGAGAGGCCATCCCCAGCCCCCGCTCGCGGGCGGGGCCACACGACCCTGCCGGGCTGCTCTGCTGCCCCTTCTCAGGAGATGCGGGGCTCACGGAGGGCGCTGCCAGATCCCTGCGGCCCCCCAGGAGAGGGGCGGGGGGGCCAGTCCACCTGCTCCATCTCAGCCCGGGCGGGGCGGCTGCGGCGCCCGAGGGCCTCTCTGGCCTGTCCAGAGCAGTGCGGGCGGCCGCGGAGATGGCCGGCGTCCAGCGGCTGGCGCTGGGCTGCAGCCCGCTGCTTCCCCAGAGAGGCGAGGTGCTTCCCGAGTCCGCGCCCGGGCCTTCTAGGAACCCGCCTGGCCTCCCGCTGGCCTGTCCGTCCTGCGCAGCCCGGGCCCTCCCGCGGAGCGCGGCCATCTTGCTCCCAGAGAGGGAGCGCGGGCGCGCCTGGAACTCGTCTCCCTGATTTATCAAGTCCCGAGCGCGCGCCGGTGTTTTATGTCTTCCTTTTATGTGGGCAATCCATTTTACGACTTGTTTAAGAAAGCGCCGGGGAAGTGCATACTTTTCCCCTTGTAGCAAATTGACAAGCCCAGCACTTCTAATCAATAAAATCATATTCTGCTGACTTTGAGGAGGAGGCTGAAAGGTCATGGGGGCTGGGCCGGCGCGCGTCTGCAGCTGCTGTCTGGAGGCGCCTGGCGTGGACAGGCAGCTGGCCGGGGCGCTGCCCCGGGGGCCCGAAGAGCCAGGACTGTGGGCTCCTGTCGTGATGAAGGGGAGGCAGCTGGGCGATTTGCACCCCGGCGGGAGGGGACGGGGGAGCCGCCCCACCCGCCCTTCTGCACCGGCACACGCAGCCGCCGCTGCCGGAGGGACAGTGTAGCTTTGTGAGCCGCCGCCAGGCCCTTCCTCTGCCGTCCACTTCCAGAATTGAGGCCGCCAGAGGCCAGAGGGGCAATGTCCTCCCGGTCCCTGGCCGGGCCCTCGCCCTCCGGTCTCCTGGCCCCCGCCTGGGCCTCCTTCCGCCGGCCTCGGCTCCTGTCCTCACACCCGGAGTGGACCCTCTTCCCCGCTGCCCGCCGGACCCCACTCCCACCCAGAACTGAGGGTCAGCCGTCTCCCACTCGGCCTCCCCGAGGCTGCATCCTGCCTGCCCTCGCCAGGCCCTCTGCGGCCCCGTCCCTCCCCCTCCCCTCGGTTATGGAGAAAGTAGGAGTGAAGCAAAAGGGGCCCAGTCACCCCGGCACCCCTGCGTGCCCAGCCTGTGGTCCCGGGGCCAAGTACCAGCTCCCACCTCAGGCGGTGCTTCTCGGCCTCACCCCTCAGCACCCAAGGCCTGCTCCGAGGCTCCCCGGCCCCCGTCCTCCTCCCTCCCCTGTGGCTCAAGGCACGGCCAGTGCCCCCGTGGACAGCCCCCTGTGGACACCCCTGTGGACAGCCCCTGTGGACAGTTCCATGTGGACAGCCCCCCGTGGACAGCCCCATGTGGACAGCCCCCGTGGACATCCCCCCGTGGAAGTCCCCGCGGACAGTGCCCTGGACCCCGTGTTTCCCCAGCTCTGGCCCCTCACCTCATGCTCTCACCCTACTGAGCTGCTCTGACCCGCCCGCTGCTCCAGCCTCCTGTGCCCCCACCCCGAATTTGCCTGGGCTCTGGGGACTTTGCGTGTCCGCAAGTCCGCCCCAGCCCGCCGCCCCAGCCCGCCCGCCCCGAGATCGGCCGGAGCACCTGCGGGGGAGGCGAGGCAGGGACGGTCAGCGGCCTTCAGTTCCCTGAGCTCGTGGGCGAACTCCCCTGTGCAGTCCGGCCGGGCCCCCCACCCCCCACAGCCCCTGGACGGCCAGGCCCTTCGGCACCGGCCAGACCTCGCGCTGACTCGGGTCCCCGTGGCCCAGCCGTCCCCTTCCGCTCGGTGGGAGCCCGGGACCCAGCACCTCACGGGCCTTGGGCCTCTGTGGCTGCCCCCGGCTCGGGGGGTGGGGGTCCAGCTCGGCCCTGCCCAGCGGCCACCGCTGCTCAGCCTGCCCCAGGGGTGAGACCCTCCCGGCGGGGCAGCACTGCTGTCTCCCAAGGCCTGGCCGCCCTGCGCTGCAGCCAGGAAGCACCCGCGCCCCGAGGCTGTGGCCGTCAGCTCTCACCTCTGCGCCCCCTGTCCGGCAGGAGCGCCGACTCAGCGCCCGGCCAGCTCCTCCAAGCCTCCCGGGCCGGGGGGCTGGCCCCCGCTGCCGCAGGTCCCAGGCCAGCAGCTCCCCACTTGGGGCGCCATCACAGTCTCCAGGAGCACCGTTCTGGGGGCCCCCGCTGAGCCTTTGCCTTGAGGCCCCTCCCCGGGACCCTGGGGTGTGGTGGGCCAGGGAGGGGTGCGCACCGGGGCCCACGCCGGGCACCTGCACCAGGCTCAGCCCGTCCGTGCTGGCCCTGGTGGGCGGGGGGCTGGGCACCCCGTGGGGGCGTGGGTCTCTGCCCCCCAGGGGCGCGCGTAGTAAAGGGAGCCAACGTTCCCCCAAAGCCTGCAGAACAACGCAGGGTAAACCTGTTTGGAGAAAAACAATTTCCCGGTATTGTTCTCGAAACAGCCGCGGCATCTAATCAGATCATGTTTCCGTAACTCCCCGCTAATTTGTTTCCGAGATCAACCTTATGAATTCTTTCCAGTTGGGATCTATTTTCTGATTCTCTGTATCTGTGCACGTTGCCTCAATTCTTCATTTCATTTCGGTTGCTCTGAATAATTCACACGCATCAAATTGCTTCCTGCCCTGCTGCTGCTGGCGGGGCGGTGGCGGGGATCCCGCGCCGGCTCTGGGGGCCCTCCAGGTGAAGCCACAGGGGGGGTGGGCCAGGCTCCGGCCCCCACCGGGCCTGGGCTGCCTGGGTCCTCGGCCAGACTCGCTTGAGAGGCGGGGGCGGCCGCTGGCAGTGCCGTGCCCCGAGGCCAGGCCAGAGCCGCGCGGGCCGTGAGCCCAGAGGGGGTGAACCTGCGGGCTCTGGGGACCCGGCACCCCGAGAAAGTCAAGGAGCATCTGCTGGGCTGGAGAGGAGAACGGGCTGTGTCTGGATGGCCCTTCCAGCCCAGGCCGGGCGCCTGCCCCTCAGCTGCTCCGCAAAGGTCTGCTGGACACCCGCTGTGTGTTGGGTGCAGGGCCCTGGACACGGGGCGCCTCTCTGCTGGGCTGCCTGCCACGGGGGCAGCCGGACACCCCTGCGGGGACAGGAGGGTGGACATGCCCCGTACACCTGCAGGTAGGCGGAAGCCTCTGCGGCCAGTGGCCAGGCAGAGGAAGCCGGCCCGAGAGCCCGAGGCAGCGGGCGGCCCTGGACTCAGCACAGCGGGGCCCACCCCGACCCCGCAGCTTCCCCTTGGGCCGCGGCCGGGGGCTCTGGCCGCCGCGCTCGCTGCACAGGCGGGTGCCTCACGCCAGCCCGCCCCGAGGCCGCTGCCGCCACCCGAGCCTCCCATCCGGGCTGGACCCCGGGCAAGGACAGCCCACGCGGCCGGCCAGCACCCGCCAGGCTGCTGAGCCCAGTGCCCCGCTTTCAGGCCCTCCCTCCCCCGCTGTGCCCCGACACCCACGTGGGCCAGCCGCCTCGCGCCCTGTCCCTTGGACCCTTCTGTAGCCGTGGACGCCACGGGCCTGCCCACGTGGGCCGGGCAGGGGTGTGGTGCCAGCTGGCCGAGCGGCACGTGGCCGGCATCGAGGTGGAGACCGCAGGGTGCTCTTCAGCCCCCAGCCCAGGCGCGGGCGGGGGCCGGGCAGCGAGGGGGCCGGGAATGGGGCGCACGTTCTCCCCCCGGAGTCCCCCTTGACGCGACGGGCCGAGGGCCGCCAGGCGAGCGCCCGGGCGGCGTCCGGTCTGTGTCGAAGCGGAGGCTCGTGAGCAGTCTGGGGGCTGCCCGCGGACGCCCTGGGCGGGGCTCTCGGGGAGCCCGGTGTGGCCAGACACCCCAGGGCTGAGTTTGGGCAGTGGGCGCCGGGCAGCTCTCGCGCCCCCAGGGGCCAGGGCAGATGGACGGCGCGGCCTGGGGCAGTGCCCAGAGCACCCGCCTGGCCGCCGTCTCCCCGCAGCTGCAGCTGCTGGCCGGCCGGGCCGGGCGCCTGATCGGGCGTGATTGGATGTCTCCTCGCCGGCCTCCCCAGCGGGCAGCTCGCTGAGCGCCCGACCCCGCTGCTGTTTCTCTTCCCTATTATGGCCTGTCGCAGCCAATTTAATGGGGGCGACGGACGCAGCCTAAGCAAGACAAACAGCCCGGGGCGGGAGGAGAGCCTGCACGCTCGTTGGGGGCGGCAGTGGCCCTGGGCCGGGAACCTGCTCTCCAGGACGGCCGCGGGCCGCTGTGTCCTTGAGGCCAGCGCTGCCGGGAGGGCGAGGAGGGCGTCCCCCGGGCAGCCCGGACTCAGGAGCAGACGCAGCCTGCGTCCCCGCGACCTTATTTTCAAGCCTGTAGCGAGAAGGAAAAGATCAATAAGGCGATGCTGTCTCTGTTCACCAGTCAGCTGCTGGAAGCGCCTCTGCAGCCCCGGCCTGGGAGGGAAGGGGGAGGGAGGAGGGAGCTGGGCCGTACCCTGGCCGTTTGGAGACTGGCCAGTTGGAGGGCAGTTTGTGACCTGCCCTATCTCCCCAGACAGGACCCTTCGCTGGGCAGGAGCCCAGGGCTGGCGTGGGGGACGGGGGCGCCGCCGGGGGCCGGCGAGGGGGACGGGGGCGCCGCCGGGGGCCGGCGAGGGGGACGGGGGTGCCGCCGGGGGCCGGCGAGGGGGACAGGGGCGCCGCCGGGGGCCGGCGAGGGGGACGGGGGCGCCGCTGGGGGCCGGCGAGGGGGACGGGGGCCCCGCCGGGGCCACTGCTCTCGCGTGGGCCGAGTTGGCCCGGCCTTCAGCAGTCTCTGGGCCTCGCTGTCTGCTGCGTGGGGAGCAGCGCCTCCAAGGCGGAGCCAAGGGCTGGGGTCCTGGCCTCACCCCCCGGGACGGGCTGGCACCCCCGGTGGTGGAGCCGGGCTGGACGGCCCTGTGCCTGGCCGTGTCCTCTGTGCTGCCCCTTCGTGCTGCCGTGGCTGGGCGGGCCGGGCCGGGGCCGGTGGGTCGAGGGCTTCAGGCGGCCCTGGGAGCAGGTGGCAGAGACCAGGCCCCCAAGGGGCAGGAGGGGTCTCCGAGGCCACCTGCAGCTGTGTCCGGTCGTGCTGGAGTGGGCCGGTGCGTGTGCCCTCTGGTGTGCGCGTGTGTCCGCGGGTGCACACTCAGCCTTCCCGCCCTACAGCCCCGGGGCCTTCCGGGCCAGGGCCTCGCCCGTCCGCCACCCTGCCGGTGCCCGCTGGCCCTGACTCACCGGCACCGGCTTCGGGGCAGCGGGTCCTTGCCAGGGCACCGTTCTGGCATCTTCTGCTCCTGCCGCGTGATGAATAAGCCTCAGTGAGTCACCAGCTGGAGGACATGCTGTCCGGGCCAGGGGCGCCGCGGGCCGCTGCCCCGGCTTCAGGCTGACCGTGGCCCTGACCGCCGGCTCTGGCTGCTGGTCACTCCCGCGTCGGCCTCCCTCGGTGGAGAATGGAGACAGGCCCCGGGGGCAGGCCTGGGCTGCAGAGGGCGGGCGGCTTCCTCATGCGCTCCCTGGACCCGCGCTCGTCTTTGCTGACCAGCAGGACCGGCGGAGGCAAAAGCCCCTCTGCTGGCCGGGTGCCCGAGGGCCGTCGCGAGCCCGGACTTGCCGTCTCCTCTGTGGCCAGCGCAGAGCCGTGGCGCCACGCCTGGCCGCTTCGGGGCTGCGCCCGCCCACTTGGCGCCCACGCCCCTGCCCCCGAGGCAGCGCTGAGCACACGGCCAGGCCCTGGACGGACGCTGGGGCCCGGGCAGTTGGCGCTTCCCCCGGCAGGGGCGTGGATGAGCCGCCAGCCCCCCGCACCCCGTCACCCCATGGACGCTGGAGGAGGGCCCCACGGCTCCCTCGAGCAGCAGCCGCAGCCCAGACAGCTCCAGACCCGCTGCAGCCAGGACGAGGGCCTCGTGCCCGACCCCGGCCAGGGAGACTCCCGCGAGATGCGCCGGCCGCTGGACGTTCGGTCCCGGGGCAGGAGTGTGTGGCCGGCGCTGGCCTCTGCTCCCGGGAGGAGACTTTCCTTGCGTGGCCGCCACCCCGGGGGCATGCTGGGTCTGGGCCAGCAGCCACCGCACCCCGGGGCCGTCATTTTGTGTCCCGGTGCCCGGGACAGGTGTGACGTCGTCCGCTCCGGCCACTGCCCCGGCAGGTTTCCGAGCAGTCTGCCCGCAGCTGTGGCTGTGAGTGTGGGGCGGCCCCTGAACAGGCCGTGTCACCCCGTGCGTCCGGCCTGGCAGCGGGTCAGGCTGGATGGCGAGTCGGGCCTTGGCAGGGGCCCAGCAGGCTCCGGGGCACAGGTGCCGCCTCTCTGAGGTGGCCGAGAAGCCTGGCCCTGAGCTGGCCTGAGCTGGCCTGGGCCTCGGGCGGGAGACAGCAGCCAGGGGGCCCAGTGGAGGCGCCCACGCCTCACGTCAGCGCACCCCGGCCAGGCTGCCGGAAACGGGGCACCAGCAATGACGTAGAGCCAGAGTGCTGGATTTTTGTCTTGGGCGTGGTGGACACCCAACCCCTCCGGCCCGACACGGGTGAGAAGCAGTGTTGAGCGGCCGCCGCGGGCCAGGCCAGCGGACAGGACGCCCGGAGCCAGCAGGCCTGACGGGCCCTCGGGGCTGAGCGGGGCGGCTGCCCAGCGCGCGGGTGGGCGGGCTCAGCGAGCCTGCGGCCCCTCGGCCCGGCTCCCCGCCCCCCGCCCAGGTGTCTGCACTTACAGGCGCACGTGCCCGTGCCCCTCCGAAGTGGGTTCTGGGAAAACGCAGCTTCGTGTGGGGTGAAAGCTGGGAGGGAGCAGGCCGGGCTCGCACGGGGCGGCGGCGGGCCCCGGAGGGCCGGTTACCCGCCCCCTGACACTCCGGGCCCGGGGGCAGGCAGGTGAGTGGATGGAGGCCCGAGGGGCGGCAGGACGCGGCCGGGTTCCCTGGAGTCGGGCCTGGAGCGCCCCGGAGGCGGACGGCGGGGAGGGGTGAGGGCCGCGCTGGGGCCGCCCCACAGGCTCCGACGGGGCTAGGACGCCCGGGGTGGGGGGCGCGACCCGCCGGCAGGGGTCAGGCGGTTGTGGGCGAGCCGAGTCGCGGCCCCCGGCCGGGGGGGCCCCCAGCAGTGAACCTGCATGGCGGCCGCCCCAGGTCTGGCTCAGGCCTCCCGCCCCTGGGGCCGGGTTAGCCTGCTCTGGCCCAGGGAGCTGAAGGGGTGTTCAGGCCACACCGAGAAGGTAAGAAGTGGCCAGTGGCCACTGGCCCCCTCAGGTACTTGAGCAGAGGGGTGGCGAGGGAGCAGGGGTCCTCCTCGGCATCTCGCCCTGCGTCTTCCCAGCTCCTGGCGGGAGCCCTCGGCAGGACGCCCGTGGGGGGAGCTGGGCTGGGCCCCCCCCACACCCTCCCGCCGGCTCCTGCGTTCTTGGGGGCGCAGGGTCCGGTGCCGACGCGCTGAGGACGCCAGAGCGGCGGGCGGGCGGGCTGGGGCCAGGTGGGCACGGTGCGGCTCCCGGCTGCTGGTGTCCTGCCAGCCCCCCCAGCTGCCCCAGCAGGCGGGGGACGAATCCGCAGCCCCCCACCCAGAGCCTCGGCTGCGGAAGACTCTGCGCGACCTTCTCTGGCCGGCCCAGACCCCAGGCCACTGCGGAGCTCCTGGGCATGCCGCGGGGTGGCTCCTCCTGCGGGCGCCTCAGGGCCTGCTCCCAGGACAGGGCCGACCCACGCGAGGCCGGGACCAGCCTCCAGGCGGGGCTCACCTCCTGCGCCCCCCGCGGGAGCACACAGGCCGGCGGGACCGAACTCGCAGCGCCCCCTTGGGCTGGGCCTACCCCAGGCCCCTCCCCGGGCCCCTCGGAGACAGGCGTGGGCGGGCTCTGTGGGGTGGCTCCCCAACACCCCCAAGGGCGGGGCCCCAGCACACTCCCGGGGCTCGGACTGGGCGGCCCTGGGGGGCTTGAGCTCGGGACACACCTGCACCCCCAGACAGCCCCCAGCGTCTAAAGCCCTGAAATGACAAGCGGAGCCGCCGTGTCGCCTAGTGTTTTTATTGTTCCTCAGTGACTGGACAGCACAGAGTTCCCTCTTTATGACTTTACGCGCTTCCCACGCTGCCTCCGTGCGTCCTGCCCGCTGGCTGGCGCGGCCGGAGTGGCCGGAGCCCCGCCCCGGTTCGGGGCCGGAGGCCGCACGCGGGGGGCTTCCTCGGTCACTGGCGGCAGGAGCTCGAGCCTCTCGCTAGAAGGGCGAACACTGATTTTTATTTTCTTTTTCAAAACAAAACCATCCACTGACTAACCCGAACTACGGCATCGCATCACGACATTCGTTGCAGAAACTGGACAAAGTCACCACCTGGGGAGTAACGGACAGACAGTGCACAATGTATCTACGGGGGGCGGCGTCCAGCTCGCGGGCAGCTCTGCCCGCGCTGACCGGCGCCGAGGGGGCGCCTGCCGGGGCTCGGCACGGAGAGTCTAGGACACGACACATGGCTGAGGGGCCAGTGAACTAGCTACGCGCCCGGCCTCGGAGACACGGCAGCCACGTCCACGGGGCTTCGGGCTGACCACGACCTAGGGGTGTCCATGCAGCCCTAACAGCGGTTGTTCTGGGGCAGAGTGGCCAACAGTCAACGCCTTATTTCTTAGTGTGTTATTTGACCAGAGAGTGACCAGGGCGGGGCGGGGGGCCGGGACCCTGGGCTGCAGTTCCAGCTGCAAAGAGGGGGTTCCTTCCCGAGCCCGTCTCCGGCCGCGGCAGGGGCGGGAGAGGCCGTCGCGCCACGGGGCAGCCGCGCCGCGGCGGCCTCTCCGGCTCGGTCTGGCGGGGTCGTCCGGGCAGCTGTCCGCGGGGACCCTCGGCGCCGCCTACAGCTCGTCGGAGCGGATGACGTGGAAGAGAGTGACGTTGTAGAGGATCTGGTGGCCGTTGTTCCAGGCGTACAGGGCCCGGTCCTTGGGGTTGTAGTCCAGCATGGAGATGTGCGAGTACTTGTTCTGGAAGGGGATGTCGATGTACTCGTAGGTCGAGGCGTTGGTCTGGTAGGCGTAGTGGACCTTGGTGCCGCCCGAGTAGCCGTTGGTGACGTAGAGCGTCCCGCAGATGATGAAGGCCTCGCCGGCGCTGCGCTTGGGGTAGCTGGTGTTCCAGGTGTGCAGCGCCTGCAGGGACACCGGGTCCAGCTTGCTGATGACGATGTTGCCGGCGTTCTGGTTGGTGGCGTACACGGCCCACAGCCCGCTCTCGTCCACCATGAGGTCGATGTCCGAGTGGCCGCCCCAGGCGTAGTGGTACATGTTGTTGTAGCCGGCGTAGTCCAGGCTGCGCGTCTTCAGGATGGTCTCGGTCTTCAGGTCGAACCGGATGACAATGTGGCTCTGGAACTTGTTGAAGTAGATGGAGCCGTTGTAGACCACCTGCCCCGTGCCAGACCAGGGGTGCGGCAGCCGGTGCGACGTGAAGTTGTCGGTGGTCATGAAGTCCGCCATGGACTTGTACTCGCGCACGAAGCGGTTGTTGTGGTAGCCGTCCATGTACCAGACCTGCGGAGAGCGGACCGTGAGCGCGGGCGGGGCCGGGGCCGGGGCGGGGGCTGGGGCGGGGCCGGGGCGGGGGCCGGGGGCCGGGGGCCGGGGGCCGGGGCGGGGCGGGGGCTGGGGTGGGGGCCTCCGCCCGCCGGAAGCGGGTCTGATTTACTTGGCAGAGGGCAGGGGCCGAGACGGGACCGGGTGAGCCTCCCTCCAAGCCCAGGGGCTTCTCCAAGGGGCCGGGCTGGGCCCGGGGCCCTGGCTCAGGGTGAGCGGAGAGAGCCCCGGCGCCCTCTCCTGGGGTCTGCGCGTCCAGGCGCAGCATGTCTGACCCGGGCCGGGGGGGTGGACAGTGACTGCCCCAAGCTGCCGGGGACTGGGAACGGGGGTGGCCACCAGAAGTCCAGGGGCAGCCGGAGACACAAATCCCCCGGGGTCGCAAGACCAGGCCCTTGCCACGCCGGACGCCCCTGGCCCCAAGCCCCGTCCAGGCGTTCCTGCCCCCCTCGCTTTGCAGCCGATGGCTTCGCGCCCGTTCCCTGCCCTGTTCCCCGAAACCTGCACAGCCTCTTCGCTGCCCATCAGGGAGGCAGACCTGAGGCGCCTCCTGCCTCCTTGCCGGGCTGTCCGCGGCAGCCTCAGCACCTGCGTCCCCATCTCCTCACGCGTGTCAGGGACAGGGCAGGCCCCCCGGCAGACCCCCCAGGCCCCCCAAACCCAAGGCCCCCCCGAGCCTCCTGCTGGATGCGTCCAGGCTGTGCGGCGGTCGGTGCCCCTCCTGTCCACTGCCGGGTCCCCGGCCAGCCGAGGCCTGCACTTCCTTGGGGGGGCTGCTGTGCCTGAGCCCCGCCCGCAGGGGCCTGGGAAGGGCCCCCCGCCTCCCGCCGGGCGGGGCTCAGGCCGACGTCAAGGTCGGCTCAGCGGCCGGGCGCTGGGGTGAGTCACCCCGTGAATCACACCGCCGTGTCAGCATCGGGGCGCTGCGGGTGCAATGCGCTCCCCACGCCCGCGGGGGCAGGGGCCTCCCAGCAGTGTGGGCTGCCGACACCCCCAGGCGTCACGCGGCGCAGCGGGCTGGGGCTGCAGAGGCAGAGGCTCTGATTATCACTTAGACGCCAGTTCACTCGAAAGCTGTCGAGACTGTGCACAAAACACTTTAGTCATTTTCAACCAATCTGGGAGCAAATTAGAAAGCGACGCAGTTGGGCAGAGGAGACTCTGCCAGCGCAAGCCACTCCCGGCGCATCTGCCTGGCAGCGAGACAGCTGCTTGATCCACCGAGGCCACTGGCTGCGGGGGGGCCGGGCGCGGGGTGGTGGGCTCGGCGCCATGCACGCCTTAAAAATTAAAGAAATCGTAATCTTGTTCCCGAGGCCGCAAGGCTGATGTGCTGCTTGTTTTCAATGAGTTTTTCCAGCAGGGTTCCCGGAGCCTCTGAGCATCTCCGACCCCCAGGCCAGCCCTGGCGAGGTGGGTCACGGCCTGGGGTGGGCCAGGCGGCACTGGCCGGTCACCAAGCGGCACTGCCCTGAAGGGCCTCAGCCGCTGCCCCCGCGGGCTCCCCTCTGAAGGCTGGGTCGGGACAACTCCTGAGCGCCCGAGGGGCCCAGTCCCCACGGGCAGCTCCTGAGGGCCAGCCCTGTCGGCTGTGCCCGTCCCCTGCCGGGGCCAGGCCCCCTTCCTGACGGCAGACCTGGGTGAAAGTGGATCCGAAGCCCCTTCTCCTCCTGCAAATTGGCCAACTGAACACAGCACAACACGGTTTTCAGAAGACGCAGCTTCGGGTGGGAGGGAAGCCAGACAAGGTGCTAAACGGTTACCAGCCACGGCCGCCCTGGGGCTTGCCAGTTTCCATGGTGTCCAGACGCCCACCGAAGCAGAGTGGGAGTCACGTGAGACGCATCGGCGGGTGCCGGACCCGCTGCCCGTGTCCAGTCCCAGCTCTCGAAGTCGTTTCTGCCCCTCGCGTCCACTGGGGCTCCGATGGAGCCCTGGCTCAGAGGCCTCCCCACACCCGGGGCGGAGCACCCCGAGGAACAGCCCTTCTCACCTGCCCGCCCTGGCGCCGACAGCCGTCTCAGCCCCGGGGCTGGGCAGCTTCAGGCCTTTGGGGGACGCTTCTAGCAGATTCCTCGAGACACGGGCAAGCCAGGCGCTGGCCTGGAGGCTGCCTGGCCACGTCTCGGTCCGGGGGCTCAGCCTCAGCTGCTCTCCTGGGCAGCCGGGACAGCCTGGTCTGGCCCCCGCTTCCCATCAGCTGGCTCAAGCGGTGGCCTCGGCACCGAGAGCTTACAGATCACTTCCGGTCACACACACAAGGGACGTCAGAAATCCTCCCTCCAGCCACACGTGAGCGTGCGGACCCCTGCCCGAGAGCCCACCCGGGGCCAGCGCAGCCCCTGCCCGGGAGCAGGCAGCCAGCCCTCGGACAGACGGGCCATTCACACCCTGCCCGCAGGTGGGGGACCAGCTGCCCTGGGCCTGGGGGGCGGGGCCAGCCCGGGCTCCCGCTGGGTGAAAGCACCGGCCCCCGTGCTCGTGGGGGGGCAGCAGGCGGAGGCCAAGCAGTCCGGCCTCCTGGACAGCAGCCGCCCGGTCCCGACAGTGCGTGCTGGAAGCCGGTTTTCCTGGTGGTGCCCATCGCCGTCCCTGCTTCCCGCTGGACAGGCCCTGCCGGTCAAGGGTGCTGGTGCTGACGCTCCGCCAGCGGGCGGGGGCTCTGCCCATTGACCGGCGGGGCTGGCCCCTCTGCGCCACCTCCTGTGAGCGGCCAGAGCCCCCTTGGGACAGGACCCTCCTGGGGTGCCGGGTGAGCTGGCTCCTCTCTAATGCTGGGCGACCCCCTGCCTGGTGGGAGCAAGCCAGAGAGCAGGCCCAGAGTGGAGTCTGCAGCTCCCGGAGGGTGCGGCTGGCGGGGCGAGCCCGGCCCAGAGACGCGGGGAGCTCCGTGCCATCGGCGGCATGGGGGTGGTGACCAGCTCCCCTCACCCCCCGCAGCGGCGCACACAGCTGGTGCCTAATGTGTGCATCCAGGAGGAATGGCGGGGAAGGCGTCTGAACCGGCCTGGGGGCTGTCCACCGAGTGTCCGCCAGGCCATCTCCCCCCCTCCGCCCCTGGCCACGCCCGGCCACGCCCCAGTGGCTGCCAGCACCAAGCCGACATCGCCCTTTCCTGGAGCGACCTAGCGGCCTCCCGCGGGCGTGTGATCCAATTGGAGGGAGAATGAAAAAGATCAAAACAAACACACACAGCTCGTCCGATCGATGCAGCGGGGACGGCACGGCTGAGCCAGCCGGGGGAGCGGGGCTCGGGGGCCCTCCCGCAGCCTCCCCACGCCACGCGGCCCGCCCAGAGGCTGCGTCTGCCGCCCGCTCTGCCGCGCCAGGCTCCTCTCCTGGAGGGCGACCGGTCCCCAGGCTGGGGACAGACGCGTGACCCTCTGGCCACCACCCCCGGCAGCTTTGCCCACACCCTGCCGGGGAGGCACACGGCTGGGCCTGCAGCACCCGGGGCGAGACCGCCACGGAGCCGGCTCTGCGGCAAACGGCTGGGCTTGCTCTGCGCGGCTCGGTCGTGGGGGCCGACTCACAGGTCCCACCAGGCCGGCTTGGGTTTTGGGGTGTGCCTGGTGGGGTGAGCGGCTCGCGGGCGGAAGGTGGGGAAGGAGCAACTGGGGGGTGTCGAGACGCAGCTGGGGGGCCCGCAGGCTGCCGGGCCTCTGCCCAGCCTCCCCACCGACACGGTGGAGACAGCCGCGATCCTGGTGCCGGAGGGGGCTGGAGACTGCACCCCGCGGCCAGCGGGCGCCCCAGGGCCGGCCCGGGCCCGCTCCCGCTCCCCCACTGCGGCCGTTTTCATTTCCCTGCGGTCCCTGCTGGGCCTCCCAGGCTGCGGGGACACAGGGAGGGGGACAGCAGCCGTCGAGGCCCAGAAAGCAAAACCAAAGCCGCCGAGCTCCCCAGAGGGCCGGGGCCTCGCAGCCGCACCCCTGCCGCGCGGGCGAGAGCCGCTCCCCTGCCCGCTGCCCCCTGCCCTGCTGCCCTCCCAGCGGACAGGTGCCAGCAGAAGGCGCTTCCTGCTGGGAATGTGCAGACCTGGGGTGCCTGCGGGGGAGGGGCCCCGAAGTCAGACGCCCCAGGAGAGAGGACCCCCTTTCCTTCCCGTGAGCCCGACTTTCTCAGCCCTGTTCTCAGCTCGGCTGCAGAAAGGGGGTGGGCTCTTTAAGGGCTCGCTTTCTAACTGTCCCGCGAGTCCCCATGGAGGGCGGGGGCTCCAGCTGCGGGAGCTCACAGGCAGCCGCAGGTGGGGGTGCAGGGGACCTGGGAGCGGCCAGGCGGCAGCCCCCCAGCCCCGCGGGGTGCAGTGGCGGCACCCACGCCGGCAGCCCCGCCCTCCCACCTCCCACAGGGCTCAGCCGCGAGGCCGGGTCTCCAGATCAAGACCGGGGCGCGTCTCTTTCTGAGTCTTTCCCGAGGGGGCGCCCAGAGAAAGAGCCGCCCCTTCCGGAATCAAAAGGGAGCCGGTTCTCTCGGCCCTGAAAGGAATGGAGCCAGCTCCAAAGGGGCTGCGTCAGGAGGGAGGCCGGAGGAGGGGCAGGGCCGGAGGGCCCCGAGTTCCTGCCGAGACGGGGGTGCCGCCTGCCCAGCCGGAAGAGCCAGTGTGGGGGCCTCCCCGGTGGCGCAGCGGTTGAGCGCTGCGCTGTGGAGCTGTCGGCTGCGGCGACGCGAGTTCGACGCCCGGCCGGGGAGAATCCCACATGGCGCGGCAGACCTCTCCTGCCTCGCCCGCTGCTCCCCTCAGCAGTGTGTTTCTGATCTGCCTGTTCTGCTCCCCGCTCTGCCTCTGGTGAGCCCTCTCGCCGCCCCCCGCCTCTGGCTTGTACCCCAGCTTGTATGTATAAATAAAAAATAAATCTTTAAAAAAAAAGAAAAAAAAAGAGCCAGTGTGGGGGACGCGTCCGCGCTGCAGGGAGGGCCCTGCCCATCGCTTGCCGCCCCCACCCCAGTGCGCCCCCGTCTGCGCTCTGGGAGCGCAGGGACCCCAGCCGGGGCCCTGGGCCCGGCCCAAAGGCCCACACCAACTCCCCCCAAAGCCGCCGAGCTCCCCATCCTAGGCCCGGAGACTGCTCCCTGCGGCCCACAAGCCCACGCTGGTCACACCGCCCAGGCCCAGGGGCACTCACCCTGTTGTCGCCTTCGGGGGCCAGGGGGTCGGTCATCCAGGACCCGAACCGCGAGCCCGAGGTCTTGATGGTCACGGGGTCGCTGATGCCCGTTAACTTGCCACAGGCTGGAAGGGGACAGCATGAGAAGCGTGAGCGCCCCGCGGGGTGAGGGGCCCGCCCACCCCGCACGCGTCGGGGCGTCTCCAGGCACCGTGCTGGGCCCGGCCAGCCTGGCTCGCTGCTGCTGCCCACTGCAGAGCGCGCTGCCCTGGCCACTGCCGGCACCTGAGGGGGCGGGGGCCAGGTGCTGCTGGGGGCTGTGAGCCACGCTCCGGAGGCAGGCACAGGCCGGGAACTTGGGGTGCAAGGGGTCTTGGTGTGGCGCCAGCAACGCCTGCTGGCGGGCGGGGGCTGGCCCGGCCTCGCGGTCACTCAGCACAGCGGGCTGGACCGGGATTGCCCTTCCCACGCTCTGGGAACTCCCAGGCTGCCCGAGCGGCCACCACCGAAACCACAGCCCGCTGGACACCGGCCTGCGCGCGCGTCCACTTCGGCCCTCCAGGTCAGCCCCGGGCAGCGTGGATGGCAAGCGTGGCGCCAGGGAAGCTGCTCCCCCTCCGCGCGGGGCGTGGTGCGGTGCCCGCCTGTTTCCTTCCCACACGTCACGCCTGCACCCTGCACACGCGCGTAGGTGGGCCACACACGCACACTCTCGCCCGTGGTGCTCCGGACAGCTGCTGGCCTCCCCGAGATAGCCCCAGGGCGGGCGGGGCCCAGCGCACTCCCACCCTCTGCGGGTCTGGGCACCTCCCGCCTCTCCCCGGACTTAAAATGAGGTGTCTGTGCAAGAAAGGCTGCCCCTCAGCCGCCAGCCCCGTGCCCCGGCTGCCGGCGAGTCGGGGGCGCAGAGGCTCTGCGAGGCTGGGCTGTCCGGGAGCGGAGAAGCTGGCCTTGCACCCACCCCCAGCAGCGCCGCGACCGGCTCCTGAGTCCCGGGATGCTGCTCCCCGGCTGCTGCCTCCAGCACACCCGAAAAAGAAACCTGCACTGTTCTAACTCCTCACCCCACGCCCCGTTTTCTGCCTCCAGGGGCAGCACGCGCTGCCCACACACGCTGCCCGCACGCTGCCCACACGCGCTGCCCGCACGCCTGCTCCGGGCTGGGGCCCGGCTGGGGCTGGCGGGTCCTGGGCAGTCACGGCCGTGGCTGGGGGTGAGCTGGGCCCTGCACTCGCCGGCCCCCCGAGGAGTGTGCCGAGCCCGTCCACAGGACAAGGCGGAAGGGCCGGCTAGGAGGGTTCTGGAAATGCGGGGGTCCTCGCCATCCGAGTCCCCTGGAGGGGTTGGTGGTCCACTGAGGGCTTCGAGGGGCACAGAGTCGCAGGACCGGGGCTGCCTCAGCACCCTCGGGCTGCGCTTTGTTCCAATGGCCCAGGGGAGCGCGGGCCACCAGGGACGCTGAGTGGCCATGGGCAGCCCGCGCCCGGCCCTGCCGAGGCCAGCTGAGTGGTCAGACAGCCTTGGCTCCTGGGAGCACCCGGCAGGCGCCCTGCTGTGGGGGGAGGTGCTGCTGGCCCTGCGGGGTCTGGAACAGCCGCACCCCAGAGGGCGCCGCGGTTTGGGGACCTCAGGTGACCGCTCCGGCTTCATCCCAGGGTGTGTGGGCCGGACCCTCCTGGGTCCTCAGCCAACAGCCTGGCGCCTGCGACCTCTGGCCCGAGTCTGGGCAGCCACACCCCTGCGGCCTGCCCACATGGGGTCCAGACATTTGTCCTGTCCCGCTCGGGGGCAGAGCATCCGAGCACGCGCCCCCCTCTGCCTGCCTCCCCCAGCAGCGCCCCCCCTGCACCCCCACCCACCACCTTCACTGGCCACGAGTGGCCCCAAACTGCAGGGGCTCGGCCCTGAGGGTCACACTGGCCCAGGCAAGGAGACTCATCCTGCCCCCCAAACTCAGCCTGGGATGTTGTCCATGAATGAGCGAGTGAATGACCTCTGACCTCTGGCCCTTTAAGGCAGAATTATTCATCCCCAGAAAGTCCGTCATCTTGCTCTGGGGCCTGGCGGAGAGCACGGGCAGGTCGGGCGGGCTCCCTGTCTACACCGCAGGCCTGCCTGGGCGTGGGGTTTCAGGAGCCACCCCAGGGCCCCCCCCCGCAAGACGGCAGGGGCGGGCAGCCCCAGGGCGCCCGCCTGCCTCCCGGTCCGGTCTCAGCCCAGGTCTGGGCCGCGCTCGCAGCATGGGCAGCTGGTCCAGCGAGGGGCAGCCAGCGGGCGCCGGTGGCAGAAGAGGCCGCGTGAGCCCTGCTCCTTGAGCTGCTGGCTGCAGGCCTCGCTGCCTGAGTCAGGGAGCTATTTTTGGTTTTCCGTCCAGCCGGCTCTGCCAGGACCTGGGGAATTGACAGGATCTAAAAAAGCCCCAGGCAGCGCAGGGCCATGCAGGGAACCTCAGCTCCTACCCTCCGGAGAGCATCCTTGTCACAGTGCTCAGGAAGTGAGCTCAGGAAGTGAGTGCTCCGGACAGGGAGGGGAGGGGGAGAGGAGGCAGGAGAGAGGAATGAGGATAGAAGAGGAGGCGAGGGGAGGGGAGGGGGCAGGAGGGGGGAGGGGAGGGGCAGGAGACATTGGAAGATGGAGCCCTCTGCCTCTTGCCCTTCCTGGGAGGAGCCACTTCTGAACCCCAGGCCGGATGAGCCTGGGGCCCAGTGTCTTGGGGGCCTCTCAGGCGGGGGACTGAGCCAGGGGCTGAGGCCGCAGACCGGGTCCTCAGGACCCGCTGCCCCCCGGCCTCTGGATGTATCCCCTCTGGCCCCGCATGTGCTGCTTGAAACCGGGGAAGCGAAGCCAGTGACCGCAGAGGAGACGCCTCCGGCCGCAGGCCACTCTCATGCCCGCGTGTGGGGCAGCCCTGCCTGGGCGGGGGTCCAGGCGGCCTCACCGCGTCCTGAGCCCCTGCAGAAGGAGGAGCCTTTGGGACTGAGCAGCCCAAGGGAGGGTGGTCCTGTCCAGCCACGGCCCCTGCAGACGGAGGCGCCCGCGCGCCCTCACAGCACGCGAAGCCCACGTGTGCCACCCGCCCCTGCCTCCCCAAAAGCGCCACATGGCGGGCCGGGCCGGCCTAGCCAGGTGACCCTCGAGGTCAGCACCCCCTTCCCTGCACAGAGACACGGAGGACCGGGCGCTGGGGCCAGCTCCGCCTCGCAGGTCGGCACAGGCCGCCCAGCCCCTGGCGACGCCCACCCCCAGCATGGGCCATGGGGGCGAGAGGCGCCCCAGGGGGCGCCTGAAGATGCTGAACTCGGCCTTCAGCCAGAGAAGTCTCAGTTCAAGTTCCTGGCTGGTCCTTGCAAGTCCGAGCTGAGCCTCTCCTAGGCCAGAGGCGGTGGCACCGGCTTGCAGAGGTCAGGGCCGGGGAGAGGCCTGAGAAGAGGCTTTGGCCCACGACACCGCAAGGGACCTACTAGACCAAGAGACCCACAGTGAGATTGCGCCCCGGGGCCAGGGCGAAGGGGCAAGTGAGAAGCCTCAGCCGGGGCCCCCGCTGGCCAGGACAGCCCGAGGCAAGCGGGCCAGAGGGCTCTGTGTGCACGGCGACCTCCAAGCAAAGGACAGGCTGTGAAGGTGGCTGCAGACGGCGCCCACTAGCGAGGGGAAACGCAAACCACGCTAAGGATGCTCACGCGGTCCTCGAGCGCCTGAGCTGGGCAAAGACCTAGGAAGAGGGGCCGTGGCAGCAGCCGCCAACCTAACATCTCTCAGTCCAGCTGCTTTTTTATTTGCCTGTTTTTCTATCAACCAATCCTAGCTGCCCACCCATCCGTCCATCCATTTAGCCATCCACGCACCCATCTACCCATCTGTCCATCCGTCGTCCATCCATCCATCCATCCACCTGTCCATCCGTCCATCCATCCATCCATCCACCTGTCCATCCGTCGTCCATCCATCCTTCATCCACCTGTCCATCCGTCCATCCATCCATCCATCCACCTGTCCACCCATCCATCTGCCCATCCACTTACGCACCCATCCATTGTCCGTCTGCCTGCCCGTCCATCCTTCCATCCATCCACCCACCCACCCACCCACCCATCTCACCACACGGAGTGGAGCCTGGGCTGGGAGGGACCCCACGGGCTGCTGTCTCCCACACAGGACTCCTACGCCTTCATTTTGCAGAAAAACGAAGAGGCAGCCAACGCTCAAGAAGGCAGCTGCCCGGACTCAGCAGCTGTCCTTACTGTCTGATCGTGACAAGTCTCCCAGCCTCAGTCCCCACAGTTGGTCCACCCCCAAGGGCTGGCTAAAGGCACCCCTGGTCTCCTGCAGCCTGGCTGCCTGTCGCGGTCTGAGCGAGGGAAGGGCCAGACGCCGAAGCGGGACCACGAAGCTGCTTGGCCGCGGGGGTGGGGAAGAGCTGCTTATCGTCTCCCTTTACTCCCAAGGGAAGCGTTTTAGTGGCCCAAGGGTAACCATGTAAAAGCTCCACGATCTTAAGCAATAAAGTAAACTCGCTCAGCTTCTAAAAATAGGCCAAGCACAGTGGTCCAGCTGCTTGTCCCAGCAGAGACGGGCCCCTCAGAGAGGCCCACAGCACCTCACATTTGTGACTTTTTGCTCTGAATCTCCATTTTGCAACTTAGTCCCTCAATTGGGAAGCGTGGTTTATAATTTAGTTTCTGGCATACACACCCTGTGTGCCAGGGAGGGAGACGGTTGCTTGTGGGGAAATAAACAAATAAGCCTCCTACTCCTAGATTCTAGAAGTGGAGAAAGACCTCAGTGGGAAGTGGGCGGGGCCTGGATGGAGGGGGGCTCAGGGCAATTATGGGTAGAAACCCACAGGCTGTGCCCAACAGAACTAAACCCACGATCATTAACACATAACACAACTCTACAACCGTCAACATTGCCAACACCCACACCGTGGGAAGGTAGGATGGGGAGAGATGGCAGGACCAGCCAGCCCAGGTCCTGGGCCTGCCCAAGGTCACCCAGCCCCCACACTAGGATTGGGGCGCCAGGAAGCACATCAATGAAAAAACACGGGAGAGAATCCCTCATGCGCTGGAGTGTAGCTACTAAGACGGACTTGTTTTCAAACTCCCAACGTAGCACACTGTCTTCTCCCCAGAACTGGGGAACTAAAAGTCACGCCTTTTCTAGGACACCCAGAACAGCAGTCACATAATCTAGACTTGGCATTGCTCCAACAAAAAGGGTGGCTGACTAGTTCCTTGCTTTTCAAATATTCTCTCTCACTTCACTGACAACGCTTAAGATTTTTAAAGTACTTGTTCTTTGGGGATGTTTTTCATTTATAATAAGGCCCAAAGAGTGTGTGTATATGGGGGGAGGGAGGTAAAAAGGACCCAAGTTAGAACATCAGATAAAACCCAAGGGAATGTTCCTCACACAGCAAAATTACCCTAAAGTTCCTTTAAGAAGTATCTAATATAAAAGCCACCTTCGTTTTAAAAGCCAGTGAGTGAGGCCCGCCAGCTTCGACTAGGAGAGCACAGCATGGACTTGGGACTGCAAGTGTGTCCTGTAAGAGTGGACTCAGACACTAGTATGTTAAGATTTGTTCAAGTGAGTGGCAGGAATGTTTGATGAGGCGAGCAGATCTTCAATCACAAATAAGAATCCAAAGGGTCCCCCCACCTTAGGGCCCTGCATGGGAAATACGGATGGGACCCAGGAGCTCAGAAGCTCCCAGGCCCCACGCTCTGGGGGAGCCCTTACAAGCTGCGAATGGTCACTATCTGTGATCTGAGTTTTCTTCATACAGTGCCCGAGTCAGTATCTCAAGCAGCAGCATCAGCCCTTGTTCTCAGTCTGGAGGGAAGCCGAGATGTGTTTCCAGCTCTGCTAAGCTTGTGTTTCAAAAACTCACCCAAACACACATCTACACACACACACATTCTTAAGGCCATATGTAACATCAGACATCGCCCTATTTTTTTCAGATGTGCAACTTAGTGGGGTCTCTGAGTCAGCCTTGGCATGATAATAGACACGACCTAGAACAGATGCTGCTATCTCCTTCCACCTCAAGGTAGCCCTACCCAAGAGCCCTGCGGCAGAGGGCGCCGTCCACTTCAGCACCACCACCATATCCGGAGGCGGGCGCTGTCCACTTCAGCACCACCGCCGCCTCCGGAGGCGGGCGGGCGCTGTCCACTTCGGCACCACTCCCTAAGCCTGTATGTGAGCAGAGGGGGGCTTGTGCAGTGCCACACCCCCGCAGGGTGCTGGGCCTACCTAGTTTTTGCATGCATGCACGGAGCCTTTCTTCAAGATTGGACACTCTGCTCTGAAGTTCATCGTAGTCATAGGCGCCAATTTCCTCTTGCAGCTCGTTAAGCACTGACGTCAGATTCTGGACCTCCTCTTTAAACTGCAATACCAATTTGGCATCGGCCTTGTACTCTTCCAACACAGGTATCAAAGGCCTAAGTTCATCCATTTTCGCTTTTATCGCCTGCAAGGTTAAAATAAGCTGGGTTCAGAGCGATGCGTGCAAAAACTTGTAACACCCTGCCTTGGCCTGCTGCTCCCTAGGTGAGGGAAATGTGCATCCTCCCACTTTATTTATGGATTGATTTATTCTGGACCAAATGAGTTAGGAGAACATATTAAACAGTCTTCAGAACACCAACATATTTGGGAAAGGTCTTTATTGTCAGTTTAGAATGCAACATCTTAAGGTTACATGCTTTAAGTCACATACACAAAGTTTTTTTTTTCTTTTTCAAAAAATGCATTGACAAGGGTTCGAGCTATTCATGAAATGCAGCTACAGTCACATGCAAAAGAGGATCCTGGTTGTATTCAAGGTTCCTTAGTGATATGGTGCTAAAGATTGGAAAATAATAGTAAAAATGCAGGGTGCAAAAAGCTGTCTGGCCCTCTTTCATGGTTACATGGGAGCGGACTGCTTCTTCAGTCACTGCAGCATTGAAAAAACTCTTTTAAGTTAGCCCTGCAAGCAAGAAAATGAAATACTGTTGAAGAACTAGCTCACTAGCCTGCCTTAAACAGTTAGCCATTCCTAGACGAGGTTCTCAGGGTCACTTAAAAAATCGCCCTTCACTGCCAGACTTGGTTGGAACACACTGGCTTAACATCACTTAGATGCCCTCACAGCAATGCTTGCTGACATTTTTAAATGCAATTAAAGCGCGCTAAGAGGCAAGGGACTGCTTTTCTTTACCCAGGGCCAGGTTGCCCCGAATTTTGGAACCAGGAGGCAAGTTCGTGTGGACAGAGCTTGCAAGACAAGCTGGCCTGCAGTGGCTGAGTCCTCTGGACCTGCCAGGGAGAAGGGAGGCCTGGCCCTTTGAGGACAGACACAAATTCCTCCAGGCCGGCAGGCCAAGTCTCCGCTCGGGATAATCCATGAGGACGTGCCAGAAGCAAGGACAGGCCCACCTGCCTCCAATAAGAGTGATCAGCTTATTTCTCCTCAACAGGATCAGGCCCGCTATTCTTTTATTTATAATATAGATTTATATCTTCATTAGCTCGCCATCTCATCTATGTAATGCACGGCTTTTGAAAGCGAATTAGTTCTTGCTTCACGCAGAGAGCACATCAAAGGGAAACATTAGCATAAAAAGGGCATGAAGCTGGAACATCAGCGATTTCTAGTCAAGCAAGGCTGTGTAATTTGACCTGTTCATTTACATCTGGGCTCAGTTTCTAATTAACATGCATGTATACCTTAATTAAGGTGCACATCATTTCTCAATTGGGTTGCTTCGAGGCTGAGTAAACGCGCGATGTATATATACATATTTGTATATATGTATATATGACTTGAGGTCAAATGAACTCCGACTTTAACGTCCGGAGTCGCCTGGATGAAAGGCACTTACCATGAAGTGAGAAAGATGTTGGTGTCTCTCTTTCCTCCCTGCAAACCCACAGCGTTCCCTGTCATCGCTAAATTAGGTCAGATGTGAAAAATTGCCCGGATCCCAGCTCAGAAATGGCTCTAATCAATTAAGCTAATCCCGGCTAATGGGATTTACCTGCAGCGGCTGGGAATGACAAGGGCCAGAGAGAGCCCTTCCTTCCCAACATGCGACTTGGCTGGGCGCAGAGGTTCTGGCCTGCTGGCTTCAGAAGCTAATGTCTGCGGGTGCCCCAGCACGAGCCCACCCCCCAGGTGCCTCTGCCCCCAGGACAGCGGCCCATCATAGGGCAGAGAATCGACCCCGACCCACGGGGAGGCGCGAAGGGGAAGCAAGCGCGGAGGCGACGTACACACCTTGAACTGCCTGGCCAGGTGCTGCTTGTGGCTCTCCTCCACCTGCTTGAACTTCGACTCCAGACCTTTCATCTGGTTCTCCATCTTCTCCACGTACTGCAGGTCTCTCTGAGTTCGCCTGTCCAGGACCTCTATGGATTGAGACATGTTTTGCACCTGTCAAAAAGGCAACAGGTTGAGGGAGAGCTGCGGCGCACGCCGTGACCTTTCGCGGGCCGAGGAGCGGGCCGCGCGTGCATTATTTACTAGTTAATCACCAGCACCGGGGGTTGTTATGACCGAGAACTCCCCAAACAGAGCAAATTGGGTCGGTAAACACTCCCTGGGCCATCCTCAGGACCGTGCTTACAACCGGGATGCAAATCAGGGCGTGGGAGCCTCGAGCGGCCGCCAGAGCGCCAGGTTTATGGCTTCGGGTAATTATTTTTCTCTTGCGGGGGATTGTTTCTAGTCTCTACTTTGCAGGATGAAATCAGGCATAAATATCAACAGAGATGAACACCATGCTCGGCTTCCCACCCCCTCACAGAGCCCCTGCCGCGGAGCCCCCACCCCCGCACAGAAGGCGGATTGCGTAAGTGCGGGGGGAGGGAAGGGGCCTGCCTCCCCCATCTCGCACGCTGTTCATCACACCCACCACAGACGGGAGATGATGCCCCGCAAACACGCACTCAGAGCAAGGAGTCGGGACCAGCCACCCCGCACACGAGGCCTTGCTGTGGGCCACCTCCCGGCAGGCCTGAGCCCAGGCTGCCTCAGATGGAACCTGAATATCCAACAGGATTCTGGAGCTTGTGCAGGAACAGTTCAGCCCGGCCTGTGCGCCTGTGCCAGAGTGTGGGGCCGCGGGGGGCTGGCCGCGGCGGCCGAGGTCACTTTCTCAGAATCTAATCCAGTTACTAGGGAGGAAGTTACCTCCGTCACCACAAATCTTCATTTCTGATTTTCTGCTGAATCTGAAAATACTCCCATCCAGGAACAAAATCACCTGGGGCTGAGGCTTCGCTCTGCCTGGTCAGTGGAAAGAGCTGATGGGGTGGGGCTCTGCTTCTTACGCCACTGCCCCCAGCCCCAGGTGGGGCAGAGTAAGAGAGAGCGACCGAAAGGCTTCTGGGTAGAAAAGCCAATACCGCTCAGCTCAGTCCTCAGAAATGCCTAATATTTGTGGCCTTTCATGTGAAAATAGTATCTACAAATTTAGTCTAAAACCTGAGCTTTGTAAAGCACCTGGGTGGTCCTTGCTGTTCAGACATTTTATGGCAACCTGAAGTATTTTCTGCTGTTCCCTATGCCTCTCTGGCCCCTGATCTGGCTTCGCTGCGACTGCACTTCTCTAAAGAAAAGCCACAACTGTTTTTCATCCCACAAAGCCCAGCCCAAGTGCTGCCTCCAGGGAGGTTTCCTGGATAAGCTAAGCCAGAAAAGGCCGCGTCTTCCCCCGCCCTGTGGGCCTGGCCCGCGCAGCATGACGCAGACGCCCAGGACACACAGGGAGAGGCGGCCACACCACAAGTCCCGGGCAGGCCAGGCCCCCCGCGCAGGCAAGGAGCGACAGCAAGCGCAAGGCCAGCCAGGGCCCCTCCTCTCCTCCCCTGGCCTGAAGGGGCGAGCCAGGGCTGAGCAGTGCTGAGCACAGGCTGCGGGGCCCACCTGGCCCCGGTGCCCCCTCCACCAGGGCACCACGAGGAGCCCAGGGGGCTTTTCATCTGCCAGGGCGCTTCTCACAGATGGTGAATTTTAAAGACAGTTCAGAAAACAGGCCTAAAGACGCCAAGCTACCGGCCGCCTTAAGGCAACAGCGGGCTCGGGGGAGCCCTTCCTCCTGGACGCGCACCTCCCCCCGAGAGCAGGCTGCTGGGCTGCAGAAGCTCGCCCTGGGGAGCCTCCTGCTCCGGGTGCACCTGCGGCTCACCTGCAGGCCGGTCCCCGAGAAGCCAGCGCGGTCTAGCTGGCCGTGCCAAGGAGAAAGCAGGTGGGGGGAGGGGCGGGGGCACACCTGGCCTGGGGGCAGCTGCTCTTAGCCAGGGGCGTTCCCTCCGTGTTGTCTGTCTCGCTGGGTCCCCTGGCACTCAGCAGCCAGCCAGGGCGCACGCCTCGGGGAGCAGAGCTGGGGGCGTCCCTGGGCACTCTGGGCTGAGGCGCTCCTGGGGTCCTCAGCGCCGGCCTGGGGTCAGAACCCCGGGGGGCTTTCTGCGCTGCAGCCAGACCTCTCCCGAGGACTCCGGGCGGTTAAATCAGTCTGGGCGTGGAGCCCCTGCGCCCCGCCTCCTTCTGGGTGGGGCTCCACAGACCACCGGGTCAGAGGCCACGGAGCCCCGCCCCCAGGGCAGGAGGCCGCGCCCGCCAGGCCTCCAGCACAGCCGCCTCTGGAGACGGCCGGCCGTTAGGGCGCACAACACGGCGTTCAATTTTTAAGCAGCGCCGGTGGCCGGTGAGGCCACGGCCAGAGAGCGCAGGCTGGCCTCCCTGGGGGCGCATAGAGCTTTCTGGAACCCATTTCCGGCTTTCTATCACTCACCAAACACCGGCCCAGCCTGCCCCGCAGGCCCTGGGGGCTCAGCACCCCTCCCTCGTCCCCACAGCCCTGAATAATTAAAGGCCCAATTAGGCTCGTCTAGTTCGGTGTTAGTAACCGTTCGTGGAATCTGTTACAAGCGTTTTACTTTAATTCTTTCAAATGATCTCCTCGGCGCTGCAGAGGATGAACCGAGGAGGACTCTGCCCCGGGCCCACCCCGCAGCCCCCTCGGGCCCGAGCTGCCTGCCCACCGCAGCTGGGGGCGAGGCCAAGCAGCTGTGCCTGGGCTGGGGGCTGGGGGCAGAACCTGCTGCCCCGCCTGCCCCTGGCGCCAGCACCGCCCAGTGTGGGCCTCAGCAGACACGAGTGGCCGGAAGGCCTGGCTATGCTGGGTGTGCGTGTGTGTGCTGTGCTGGGTGTGTGCATGGTTGTGGGTGTGTGTGTCTGCTATGTTTATGTAATGTGTGCATGTGTGCGTGTGCTGGGTGTGCGTGTGTGTGGGCGTGCGGTGCGTGTGTGTGCTGTGCTGGGTGTGTGCATGGTTGTGCGTGTGTGTCTATGTTTATGTAGTGTGTGCGTGTGCGGGGTTGCGTGTGTGGCTGGGAGTGTGCGTGGTTGTGTGTGTGCGTGAACATCTATCTGATGTCTGAGGGGCACCCCACTGTCTCATTTAAATACCCCCTTTCCTGGGGGCTGAGGAGCGGACCTCCTGCCCCGAGTAGGGGCCCCGACTTGTCTGAGAGCTTGTCTGAGAGCAGAGGGCTCCTGGGGAGGGGCAGCCCGGGGCCAGCAGCTGGCACCGGCGCGGGTCGGGTGCTGGCGCCCTGCTGCGCCAACCGGCTGGCCCGTCCTGCCCCTGCAGTGGGGTGAGGCCTGCCCAGCCTCACAGCCCACGTGACATTAGGTGGAGTGATGGACCCAAAGTGTCTGCTGCGGTACAGCTGTGCCCAAGGCCCCACAAGGGGCATCTGAGCGGCCTCTGCCCCGGCAGGCGTCCCCGTGCTGGCCGCTGACCCACCTCCTCGAGGCCCTGCCTCCCAGGCAGGGAGGTGCCCAGTGGGGTGCCGTGTCCGCGGGGCACTGGGCGCTGGGGGCGGCGGGAGCGTCAGACCATGCCAGGCTGCCGGGGGCGCGCGGGGGAGGGGCCGGCAGCTCCTCAGTGGGGCCTCAGTGGCCCGAGGCCGACGCCGCCGTGGCACCCCTGGGAATCTCCACTGCCCTTCCCCCGCCCGCCCCTGCATCCATCTACCGCCCTCCCCCCACCCCACCCCTCCCATCCCTCTCCCCACCCACCCATGCACCCCTCCCGCCGTCCCCACACAGATATTTTGAGTGAGGAGGTGGGGAGAGAGCGAGGCTCGGAGCCCAGCGGCCTCGGGCTGGTGCACACGTGCGTGTGCACGGGCTGCACACTCACCTTCTCCAGCAGCTGCCTCAGCTGTTTCGTGCGTGCGTCCCGGGAGCACATGGTCTGCTGGGGGGCGACCACCGTGCAGATACACCTGCCCTCGCTGTCCTGGGCCGAGCTGTACACCTGCCAGCTCTCCTCAGGGTTGGTGGGCAGCACCTGGGGGGAGAGAGTGAGCGAGAGGCCGCCCGTGGGGGGGAGTGCGGGGACAGCAGTGTTTCTGGGGCGCTCGCATCTCAGTGCGCGGCGGGGTTTGGGCATCTGAGAGGAGCGCGGCAGAGGACGCCTGCGAGGGAGCAGTGGCCAGCGGCCGCGCGGGGTGGAGAGCCAGCGAGGCGGGAGGCGACTGGCCGCCTGACTCACAGCAGCACGTAATTCAGAAGCCAGCTCTCCTCCGGCAGGCGGGCGCCCTGCGCTGCCCCTGCCTGCTGAGACAGAGCTCGCGCCGCAGCCCCCAGGCCACAGCCCCCCTGCAGCCGCTGGCCACGACCGCCCGGACTCCCCAGCCCCAGCTCCGGGGGGCAGCCGCCCACGAGCCATTTGGTGGGTGCCGCCAAGTTGCTGGGGACACGCTGAGGAGGGTCACACCCAAGCGCGGTCGGAGGCCACGGGGCGACAGCATGGGCTGGTGTCGGGGCCCCACCCCCACCCGGCCTGCCGGCGCCCCCGTCGCCTCCCTGCTGTTTCCGGCACGGGGCCTGTAGTAGCAGCACACCCGCGTCATTCACTGCCAGCCCAGCGCACGGCCACAGCGGGACCCAGCAGGAAACCCCAGGTGGGCGATTCCCAGAGGGCAGGTGAGGCAGCCTGGCGAGGGGGTGGGGGTCACAGGAGACCCCGAGAGAGCATGGTGCCCTCAGCAGGAGCAGGGACGAGAGAGGAGACTCCGTCCTTCACCTCCCCTTCAGTGTGCAGGGAAAGGCGCCTTCCGGGGCCCCAGCACCTCCAGGGCAGCTAAATGAGCCCTGCCCCAGGGGCGGTGATGCCTCGCCCTCCCGCCGCGGAGGAAGGGGGCTCAGGAGGCAGGGCGCCCCGGGGATGTGCTGAAGAGAGGGGCGCTCCGGTGCAGGGGTGCAGGAGCCGGCTCCAGGCTCCCAGCAGCCCCACCCTGGGCCCTTGCTTGGGGATGGGAGGGGAAGGCGAGGGAAGTCAGGGGGGCAGAGCCCTCCAGCCTGCGGCCAGCCCCTGACTGGACCGCGTAGGGGCCGGTCCGCCCGCGTTGACAAAGTAGGGCGGCGAGTCCGTGCGGCGGCACAGACCTGGGCTGAGCCGGGGAGGCGCGTCTCCAGCCTGGCTTGCGAGTGACCTTGGGCGAATCCCCCAGTCTCCTGCCTCGGTTTCCGAGGCAGCGAGGAGGGACTTGCTAGTAGTTGGCTGGGGGCTGTGACCCCCAGCCCCTGGGCAGGTGGCCCCCAGCCCGAGGGGCCGGCCGGGCAGGAAGCCGCACCCAGGGGAACCCGGGCGGCGGGAGGAGTGGCTGGGGCGGGTGCGGCTGGGGGTCCACTTCCACCCCGGCGCGGAGGAGTCCCTGGGGCGCCAGCGCGGGGCCGGCCCTGCCCAGCTCACGCCACCCTGGGCGACCGATCCGGAGGGAGGGAGGGAGGAGGCGGGGGCCCGCGGGCGGCGGCGGGGCACTTACGCCGGTGCTGCGGTCGAGCGTCCCGCCGCTGGCCGCCGAGAGCCTGGTGGTGTTGAGGCCCACCAGCGAGGGCAGCGTCTGGGACATCCAGTTGGTGATCATCGCCATGGTGCTCAGCACAACCCCGATCTTGAGCAGCGGCACCGACATCGCGCCTCGAGTCGCCTCCTGCGCCCGCGCCGCGCCGGCGCCGGCTCCGCGCCCCGGGCAGCCTTCAGGCGGCGGGCACCGCGGCGGGCAGGGGCGCCCGGCCGTGTCCCCGCGCCCCCTCGGCCCGCCGCCGCCCGCCCGCCGCCGCCGCCGCCCCGCGCGCCTCGGCCATGGCTGCGCCGCCCGGGCGCCCGGGAGAGTGGCCGCCGCCCGCCCGCCCGCCCGCCCGCCGGTGCCGCCGCGCTCGCCCGCTCGCCCGCTCGCCGCGCCCGGCTCTCCGCGCCCCGCCGCCGCCGCGCTCGCTCCGCGCTCTCCGCGCCCCGCCGCCGCCGGGAAGGGCCGCCCGGCTCTGAGCGCTGCGCGGGCTGCGCGCGGGGGCCGCGGCCGGGAGGCGGGGACACGGCCGGGCGGCGGCCGACGCAATCTGCCCAGGAAATGGGTGGATTTTTCCTCTCCGCGCCGGCTCCCCGCCGCCCCCTGGCTGCCGGCAGCGAGGTCTGCAGACCCGTCGGCCGCCGAGTCGGGGCGGGTCGATCCGCGAGGAAAAGCAGACCCCCGCCCCGCCCGAAGCCGCGCGGGGGCTCAGCCCAAGCGATCGTCCGCTGCCGCCCCCGCCGCGGCACGGCCCCAGCACCCCGAGTCACCCCTCGGAGGGGGCCTACTTCGCACCCAGCCTGGCCCCCAAAACCCAGCAGGGAGGTGCTCTCGGCCCTTCACAAGGTCTTCAGCCCCAGCGCCGGGGGCGAGGCCGTGGGGGCATTCTGGGGGGCGGGTGCAGAGGAGGAGCGTTGGGGAGCCCCCCCCCCCCGCACCGACCACGGCGCTGCCCATGTGTGTGCCCGGGAGCGGCCACTGTGTGGGTTTGGGCTCAGAGCTTTGGATGCAAAAGGGCCACACCCAAGAGGAGAGTGTTATGGGCGGGCCCTGGCAGGTCGGGTTCTGGGGGCTGGGTCCCCTGTGGTGCCCAGGCGGGGCAGGCGGGCACAGGCGGCTCGGCCCCCGCAGCGGCGCCGCACACGTGCACACGAGTCTCAAGCACCGCGGGGCTGGGCCGGGTCGGCACCGACAGGGCTCCCGAGAGTGCAGGTCTCCAAAAGCATGAAAGGCGCAGCTTCTCCGGGGAGGGAGGAACCCCCACACTCACTGCACTCTGCCTGGGTGCGAATTAATCTCTTTCTGGACGGGATTTGAAAGACGTGCTGGCGGCGCGCCCACCCGCGATGGACACCCCTTCCCGGGGCTTTTCCTTCTGCGCCCCTCCCCACCTGCAGAGGACTCAACCTCAGCGAGGCGCTGGCTGAGCGGGCTGGGACACCCCAGGAAGGGGCTCCTCAGACGCGCTTTCGCGGTGATACACGGTCTGAGGCAGCCTCTGGCTTGGCCGCCGCCGAGTCCAACAGTTGGGGCAGGGCGCCACCTCCCAGCGCGCGCGGGTACTGCAGGCTCTGCGGGAGTGGCCGGCCTGCCCCCACCGGTCACCCGCGGCCCGCAGCCCGGCCAGCGCGCAGCCGCTTCATTCCCTTTCCCAGCACATGACACCTGCCAGGCGCGCGGCCCGCGGCCCAAGCCACTGGCCGCCCCGCGCTGCAGGGGCCGATACCACCGAGATCGAGGTCGCCAGAGCAAGTTCAAACCCGGCCCTCCGGCCGCCGCCTCTCAGGCTCTCAGGCCGGGGGCGGGGCCTGCAGCAGTGGGGCGGGGGCAGCACCCACAGGCCCAGCACGGCCCCAGGCCAGCAGCAACACGAGGCCACGTCGCACACAGGGGAGCGCCCACCCAAGCCGGGCCGAGCGCAGCTCGGGCGGCCGGACAGCCTGGCCCCCGGCGCCGCTCTGCCACTTACTGCCGGAAACCGCGGGAGGGAGGCCGCTGGCCTCCGCCTCAGCTCCCATCTGTCAAATGGGCCTCCCCACAGTGACCTCCCTCCGGGGTGCCGTGGGGTGAAATGCGTTCGCCCGAGCGGGCTGGCACCCCAGTCGTGCTCAGCCGGGGCAGGACCACAGCAGGTGGACGGGGCGGGGCCGGAGGTCAAGCCCCCCCCCCCCAGGGCTGCGCAGGCGCCGCGCGACGGCCAGGGAAGCGGCTCCAGTGCGGGCCGGGTGCCCCGCGGCCGTCCGCTGACCCGCAGACCAGAGTCTGAAGGCTTCTGATTTGATTTTGTGTCAGTTGGGCCCCGGGGGTCACGATCGACGCCCTCAAGGTGAAGAGCAACAACTTGGTGGGCGTCGCCACCAGGAATGAAACGAGGTCATTTGCGGAGAAGCCAGGGACTGCCCCGGGCAGGGGTTGGGGCGTCCAGGAGCCCCCCTCCGTCCCACCGCCTGGGGGACAGGCCACTTGGCCTCTGCAGAATTAAACCCGCTTCATGCCGCTCCCGAGCCTGCAGTCGCGTTGGGGAGCCAGGGAAGGCTCGGGGCACCCCCAAGGTGTGGCTGAGGAGCAGACCTGACACAGGTAACGGTGCTTCTCGTTCTGAGCTTACCAAAGTGGGCTGCACCCCAAATTCCTACAGCTCCCCATGACTCAGATGACCACCGGGGGGGGTCAAAGAATTTGAGAGCGAGGGGAGGAGACGCCAATTCATCCCCATGCCTGCACACCCCACCTCGTCACCAAGTTCGCACCGCTTGTCTGAGGACGCATGGTGCTCCGTCCTCCCCCGCCCTCCCAGACGGAGCTGCGGCCAGCTCGGGGCCAGCGGCGGACGCAGCCTGCAGCCTTCTAACGCGGACCTGCTCACTGCCGCCCGCCCTGCCCCTGACCTCACCCTGCCGCCTTGGACGGTTCAAGGAAAGTCGCCTCCAGCTCACTCCGCCCACAACAAGGTCGCCTTGTGTCTGGGGGCAGACGTGGGGGCTCGGCTGTTAGCGCATTTGAAAGGGCCGCCGAGCTTTGATGGAGCCAGGAGACCCCGCGGGTCCCGCAAGCAGAGCGTACCTTGGCCGAGGACGGTCGGGCCAATGGGCAGCCCCGAGTGTCCTCGGCGGAAAGTGAACCCCCATTTCCACACGGCGACCCTCGAAGCGGGGCGCGTGCACATCTGAGTGCCACCCCAGTGCTGAGGGAGCGGGTGCTGCCGATACCCCAGGGGGACAGGACCCGCACAGAGGCCCGCGGCCCGGGAAGGGGAGCTGCCCCCGCCGGTGGGGAGCCCAGGCCTGGCCCTAAAACAGGGGTCGCCTTTGCCTTCCGGTGTCTGGTGTCCGGGAGGTGGCCGCGTTCCAAGGCACCGATGCCGTTCGTGGTCAGGCGGGAGCCCCCAGAACCCCGCTCCTCTGCTGGGGGTCGGGACTGCAGCCCGTGACTCGTGGGGCTCGTGGGGAGCACAGCACTGGCTCTGCAGGCTGGCGCGAGAGGCCAGCTGCACAGGCCGGGCTCTGGCCACTGTTCCATGACGGAAGCGTCCTTGTCCCCCCTGCTGGGCACGTGCCTGGGGCAGGCCCAGTGAGGAGGCCCACGAAGGGCCATTCCACAGCCGAGGCCCCTGGGTGCAGACGGCCAGCCCGTGCTTCCTGGCAAGGTTGGGGTGTCCCCTGCTCGTTAGAAACACACGAGTAGCCCTCAGGGTCTTCCCGCTGGGGGCGGGGGAGGTGCCCGAGGGCCCGTCCTTTCTGGGGAAGGACATTCCAGGAACAGCGTGGGGCCCGGGGAGGGGTCTCCCGAGCCCGCTGTTCCAGCAGCCCCGGCGCCCACCGCGGCTGTCCGTCCAGGGCCCCTCTGCCAAGCACTGGCTCTGGGTCCGCAAGGGCGGGCGAGGGTGGACGGCGGGCAGCAGGCTGTTGCCCACCCCTTCCCGTACGAGGACTCCTACCCTGGCCGTGCCCAGCACCCTGCGGTGCCTCTCTGGGGGGTCGCCCCAACACTCCCCCAGCGGACGGGCTGCCCACGTGGCCTGGAGTCTGGCCAGCGGGGTGAGGCCAGCAGCGCCCACAGGGCAGGGGCTCTGGAGTCTGGTGTCTGTGCACTTGCTCCGGCTGGTCCCCAGGACCAGCGCCCGCCGGGAGAGGGGTCCAGACGGCCAGGCGGCCCCAACCACCGGGGCTGGCCGGGGTCCGGGTCCAGGTCCTTCTGCGGAGACGCATGTGGGAGACACTCATTTCACCGCCAGGACGGGAGCCGTGTCCAGGGCACCCCGCAGCCACGCTGGGGACAGCCGCGCCCAACCCCAGCACCAGCCCTCGCCCCTCCAGACAGCCGAGCACCCCTGGCCCGGCTCCCACTCCCATTCCAGAAAATTCCACGCCGCTCGCCAAGTGCTGCCTCTGCCGCTCACATCCCGAGGGCGGGAGCCACAGCTCAGTGCTTCAGTGACCCACAGTAGGTTCTGGGGTGCTGCTGGGGTTGGACGAGGCTCCCCCTCCAGGTGCGGGGCACAGACTGGCGTCTGCTAGATACGAGGTGACCCCGGCCACGTTAGAAGGTGACGTCGCCATAGAAACGCCCGAGCCCCTCTGGGCAGAGCGGGCACCAGGACAGCCCAGAACCAGCTTGTGCTCTGGACGTGGCGCTGCTGGCGTCTGGACTCGGGGTGCCCCTCCTGGGCCGCCCGCGCCCGACCCCTGCGGAGCCGCCGGGGACGCGGGGAAGCGCCTTTGAGGCCCCGCCCTGCGCCTGGCCCCGGCTCTGCCACGCGAGTGCGGCTGGGCCAGCAGCGGGGTGGGTGCTGGGCGGGGGGGGGCGCCCTGTCTTCACGTCCTGCTCGGTGCCAGGGCACAGCCCCCGCCTGGCGTCGGGCGAGCCACCGAGGAGCTCGGTGAACGCGCCTCTGCCCGTGGCGTCGGGCGCAGCTCGGAGCGGGGTAACCCTTGCTCCCCAACCGCCCACAGGCGCCATGTGCACACCGGAGGGCAGGCGGGCTGGCAGGCGCCAGCCGGGGAGACGCACGGCCTGGGTGCCACGTCGGGCGCTGCCCCTGCATGTCGGGGCGAGGCCCCCGCCGGCGCCGCCATCTCCTGCGATTCCTCAGGCTCTGGTCACGCCCCAGGCCCCCCGGCCATCAGCGTCCTGCCCTCGGCCTGTGGGGCACACGCGGGCCCCGGGGTTGAGAGGACGGACGAAGGGGCGTCTGGTGGGGTCAGCAGATGGGCAGAGCCAGGAGCCCCTCACCCCCGGACAGCGTCCGGAATGCGTGCTGGGTGGGGGCGGGGCGGGCACGCCTCCCCCAAGAGCCCCGACGCGCGTCCTGCTCTGCCGCGGCCACGCGCCCGCCCCTGCACCGGGGCAGCCGGCCCCTCCCAGAGCCCGGGTCGAGGTCGGCCGCGGCCGCCCTGCCCCACAGCAGTCAGCGGGGCCGACCCCCCTTGTTGCTGGTTCGCAGCGACACGGAGACGTTCCCTCGGCTTTTTATTTTTCTGTCTTAACAAGAACACGGAGGTGTCTGCCTGCCAGACGGGCCCGGGCTGCAAGGGGCGGTCACCTGAGGCGGGGCCACTGCCCGCTCCGGGCTCCCCGCGGCCTCTTCATCTCGAGAACGAGGCCGGTGACAGGGGCGGCCGGGGAGCCAGCCGAGCTGGGACACGCCAGCGGTCGCTGGTTTGACCCCGTGCCGGGGAGGAGTACCTGAGCAGATGGGGGCGCGCGCTCCCCGGGGCTCCCCGGCCAGGCCGCGCCCGCCCCCAGCCAGCCTGGCCCTGGCCTCACGGCCGCGGCCTCAAGCATCTTTCAGAGCCGAGAATCGGCTCCGCTCCCAGCCGCCTGCGTCTGATTCCGTTTAGCGAGTAATTAGTTTTGTGTTACTCTGCACGGTGATGCTGATACTGATTACAGGGCCTGATAACTTCAGTAATAAATACGGCCCAAGGCAGAGAATCGCCTTCCGCTTTATTGGGGAGTCAGCAGGAGGGGGAGCAAATTGCTTCCGCAGGTGAAGCAGCTGCACGTGGGGTGCGATTTACAGCGGGCGCCCGGGGCCAGTGCAGCCCCTGCCCGGGTGGCCGCGCTGCTCCCCGGAGACCTGCCACCCCGCGTCCAGGGCAGCGTGTGGCCAGCCCCTGCAGTGGCCACGGTGGCCCCCGGGCGGAGCAAGGTCTGTGCCTTCTGAAAGAGCTGGCTCAGAAGAGGACCCGGGGCGTGGGAGCGGCGCTGCTGACCGCACCCCACGCGCCCACATGGGTGCCGCGGGCAGTCTGGGGAGGAAGCACGGCCCCGGGCCGGGTTTGGGCCAGGGCAGCTGCCTCGGTTCAGCTGTTCTCGTCTCGCTCCATATGTTCGGGAGTGGGTGGGCGATGGGCTTCTAGAAGGAGCCACGGCTGAGACAGAGGACAGGCTGAAGGACTGGCCTCGGTGGGACGTCCCTCCCGCCCACGCGCGGCCCCCAGTGTGGCCTGGGCTCACCCCGTCCCCACCCACGCCCGGGATGGAGCCCCAGTTCGGCACTGCCTGGCGGAAGGTTCCACAGCTACGGGCCTGCCGCTGGCCCTCGGGCCGCGCCTGCGTACACTAAGCCCTCCGTGTCGGGCGGTGACCACAGGGGGTGCTGCCCGACGGGACTGGGAGAGCGGCTCCTCACTCTTGAGAGAAATCAAGCACCTTGGCACACCCCGCCCAGAGCGCCCAGCCGGGCTCCTGGGCCCTCTCCACGCCGCCCACCCGCGCCCCACGCTGCCCGTCCTGCCCCGGGCTCGCTGCTGCTGGACGGGACCCCGGGCCCGGCGGAGCGCCAGCCCTGTCCAGCGCTCTCTCTAGCCCCCAGGCGCGCGCCTCCTCTTCACGCGGCCCCCACAGCACCTCCAGAAATAACCACGGGGCCCTGGTCTCGCCGGAGGCCACTCGCCTGCGAGCCCAGGTGCGCGGGGTTAAGCCGGCCGGCGGGGGCCAAGAGCTGCTCACGCGGGAGCACCGAGCGAGCGGCGGGGCCGCAGCAGCAGGCCCACCCTTCAGGAATCTCCTCTTGAATCCACCTCATTCTTTTAAAAAGGCGGAAGCGCAGGCGGGGAGGCTAAGTGCCTTGCCCGAGGTCACCCAGCCGGTGCCAGCTGGGCCGGGTCAGAGCAGGGCAGCGGGCGGGCTGACCACGGGGCCCAGGCTGCCCCCAGGCCGAGCAGCACCAGGAGGCTGCGAGGACAAAGGGCTCTCGGGGGGCGCCAAGTGTGGGTGTCGCTGGAAACCACAGGACCAGACGGCGGAAGCGCCCTTCCGTGGGCGGACGGAGGCCGCGCCGTGGGCCATCGATCACTAGCTGCTGTTCGACTGAGCGGCCCGCGGCGTGCGGGGGGGACAGATGGGGAGCCATGTGCGCGCCCCCGCCGGCTGCCCGCCTCCTGCGCCGGGACAAAGCTGACCCACGGGGTGCAGGTCAAGTCCACGCGTTTCGGGCTCGTCCCCCAGGACACAGCTGACCCACAGCACGAGGCCTGACCCTTGGGGCCGCGTCCCTGGGGGCTCTGGAGGCCAGGGGGCGGCTGCGGGAGCGGGGCGGGGGCGAGGGCCGGGGCAGGGCCACAGGGCTCAGTGGCCAGACGCCCGGATGCCCTTTCCTGAAGCCCCCGGGGACCGGCCTCCTTGACAAACGGAAGGACAGTCCCACGCGGTGTGGCTTCGGGGTCGAAGCCCTTCGGACTCAAGAAAGCAAGACTCTTGGGGCCAGCGGCCCGCGTAGCCTCCAGGGTCAGGCAGCCCAGCCCCATCTTAGAGGTCACGCTAGAGGTGAGACGCCCGCCCAGGGTTACCGGGTCTCAAGCCCCTGCTGGCTTGAAACAGTGGGGGCGGTTTTAGCCAGTGGAGCCGCTGGTGTCAAATCCCACACGGTCAGGGATGACAGGCCTCCGTCCCGGAGGAGCCGAGCGCGCAACCCCAGAGGCAGGCGGGAGGGGAGGGCTCTGCCTCGGCTGCGTCCAGGGACACAGTCCCCCGAGGACCCAGCGAGAGAGAGGAGCCTCCACCTCCAAGAAAACAGCCTTTTCCTCCCGACCGAGGGCGGGCAGCTGGGGAGCTGACCAGGGTGCTGAGGGGAGGCCAGGAAGCAGGTGCGTGCGGGGCGCGGGAGCAGGCCCAGGGGCCTCGTGCGGGTGGGCAGACACTTCCAGCACCAGGACAAAGCTTCCGGGTGAAGATGAACCAAACTTTCTGCCAAGAACAGGGGATCTCTTAACGGCAAACTTACAGACGAAGGGGGTCTGCGGATGGAATCTCGGGGCGCTTGGAAGTGAGAAGACCCCAGGGCTTGGCGGACCCGCAGGGCAGCGCGCCAGGGCCACCCAGAACCAGCCACCTCTCTCCCAAGGTGTGGAAGGTGCCCCTGGCCCCTTCCCGCGCGTGCTCACGGCAGGGAGGGGTGGCCGGGCTGCGTGTGTGCCCGTGCGTGTGCACCCACACCCGTCCTCAGCGCACAAGCCCACCCTGGCGGCCCTCCTGCCGCTGAGAAAACTTCTCTCCCAGAGCCCGCACAGAAGCTCTCCCGGGAGCTGGCCAGACGTGGGGCTGTCCGGGGGACACGGCGCAGGGGCTCTGCGGGCAGGTGGGCAGCGACCCCCGGCAGCTGGGGTTGAGCCCGCACCTCCCGGGAGGAGCCAGGGAGCCGGCAAGGGCTTCCAGGCAGAACAAGGGAAGCTGGTTCCAGAGCTTTCTCTCCTGTGAACCACCTCTCCCCTCTCTTCTCTTTTGTTCCCTCTTATTCTGACAGGGAGGGAGGGAGGAGGGAGGGGAGGAGGGCCGGGCGAGGGGCGAGGGCCGAGGTGCTGGCTGGCCATCGGTCCTCGGACACGCCACTCCACAGCCGCTATCTCAGCTCAGAGTGTGGCACAGTGGCACGGCGAAAGGGCATTTTAATGTCACCGAGCTGCCTGGCTGCCAAAGCTGGCACACTCTTCCCCGCACCCCGGTGCCAAAGCAACGCCCCCAGCCCGGCGCTCACAGCCTGCGCGTCTCCTCCTCCCAGACCTGCCAGCTCCAGAAAGCATCTTTAAAATGGAGAACACAGCCAGAGAGGGCTTTCTATCGCCACATTGTTCTGGGATGCCAAGCCCACTCAGAATGCCCAGCGGTCCTCACGCGCACCCGCGGCTTGCCGCTCGCACTTTCCGCCACGCATGTGGCCGCAGCCCCCAAGCCCTGCACCTCGAGCCACAGTGCACCCCAGCCCCACGCGCTGCCCGCCCTTCCGGCCGTCTCAGAGGCGCAATTTCCCGATGCTGGGGAGCCCCAAGGGCAGGCTTATAACCACAGGCAGGAAGCAGTGGCTCTGGGGCGGGGGTGGGGTGGGAGTCGGCGGCTCTGCCGCTGAAGATGCCAGGGCCGGGCGTGACAATGGCAGCCAAACGACCCCCTCACGCTGCCCTTTGAACTTCTCAGCAGGCGGGGGGGAGGGGGGGTGTCCCAGGGGCGGCTGTCCTGCTGGGCCAGGGCAGGGGTTCAAGGGGCTCAGTCACGTTCGGGGCAGCCTGCACCCTCCCTCCACCCCAGGTGCAGCCAGCACTGCCCCCTCCCCAACCCAGAGCCAGGCGCCTGGGCAGGGGGCGCGGCTCCCGACTTTGCGGGGCGCAGGGCCAGGCGGGCGCCTCGCCAGCCGGCAGGGAGGAAAATGGCGTGGTGTGCACGTACTTGAGTGAGTTCGGTGCCCATCAGGACGAGGAAGAGGAGGCTGAGGAGCTTCCGGGCCGGCTGCATGTCTCGCTGCCGCCTCCAACGTCCTGGCATGCGGGGAGCCCGGGTGCTGGCCGGCGGCGGCTGCGTGGACGCGGACGCGCTCCCGGCTCTGCTGCTCCGGCGGCGGCGCCCGGCCGAGTCGCGCCTTCAGCACCCGGAGCAGGCGGCGCGCGGGGTCTGCTGCGCGGAGCCTCCGCTCTGCATATTGATCGCGCCCCGCGGTTCGGCGCGCTGTCTCCCGGGCAGGGCTGGGCCGGGCCGGGCGGGGCGGGGCCGGCCCTCCTCGCCCCTCCTCCTGGCGGCTCCCCCGCGCCGCGCCGAACGGCCGGAGACGCGCGCTGCGGGGCACAGATGCCGGCGCGCAGATGCGCCCTCGGCGCGGTGGGTGCCAGAAGTTTGCAGGGGAAGGGGCGGGGGCGGGGTGGCGCAGAGGGTCCTGCGCCACTCGCGCGGGAGGGGAGGGCGGTGGCGGCCGGCGGGGAGGCAGGCTGGGACAGGATGTGACATCAGAAAGGCGGGGGAAATTTAACTCGGAGAGAAAACTCCATCCTGGCTGGCCCGGGCGGCGGCGGCCGCGCTGGCGGGGCTGCGGGGTGCTGGGGTTTGGGGTCAGGCCGCAGCGGAGGCCAGGGGCTGGGGGCCAGGGGCCTGCGGGTGTGGGAGGGGCCGCCCAGGGGGAGAAGGCAGTGGCACGGCGTTGGGGAGCCTGGCTGCAGGGCCGAGAGGCGTGACATCCCCAGAATATAAGCCTGACTGCGACTTAGAGAGCACCCTGAGTGGGGTAAACTGAGGCTCAGGTCCAGGAGGGATGGTGGCCGTGGGGGCATGGGGCCAGAGCTCGGAAGCGGGCACCCGGGCTGCGGAGGGGCTGCCCTGTGTTCGGGGTGCACAGGGCGGGGAGCACGGCCTGTCTGGCCCGCGCGGGCTGCGGGCTCCTGTGTCGGGAGGAAACGGCCCGTCTCTGCCCACAGTCCCTTGCCTGACCGGGCGCCTGCAGGCCGGCACCGCTCCAGAGCCCGCTGAACCAGGCGGCCTCTCCCCTCCGCCCGGAGCCCCCACGCCGTGTGGCCAGCTGCCCTCCTCCTCGGGGCCTGTCACCCGAACCCCCGGGAGAGCGGGGCTTGGGCCACCCGAGCTCGCCGCAGGCGGCCTCCCCACGCAAGTCCCCGTCTTGGAGGGCGAGGCCCCGGCGCCGTCTGTCTTTTCTGAGACTGGCGTGGGGGTGGATGTCGGAAGCGCCTCTCTGCCCTCACCGCTCAGCGTCCGCTCCTGGGAAACAGGCCTGGCGGGAAAGGTCTGCCGCCACCGCCCCCACGCCTGAAATTATCAGAGCAGAGTGGCCGGGCTGCAGGGGTGCGGGGGCGTGGCCCGCCCTGCCGCAGGATATCCTGCTGAGCGAGCGAGCCAGTCGTGGTGCAAGTCGGGGGCCGGGGTGTGACCCCGACATGAGGCTCGGGAGCTGGGCCCCAGGCAGCTGAGGCGAAGGGGGGTGGACGGTGTTGCTGGCTCCTCCTTGGGTGCAGGAGCGTCTGGGGTAGACGGCGGTGAGGGCTGCCCAGGGCAGCGCGCGAGGGGTGCTGATCATCGCACCCCCGAAAACGGCTCGAAGGCAAGTCCTACGTCCCCTGCGTCATGTTCACCACGATTCGAAAACCACAACACCCCACAGAGGTGCACACCCCCAAGGGCGGCCACACGCTGTGAGCATCTGTGGGGCCTTTGGCGGCCGGGCTCGCGGCCACACGGCTTCAAAATAAAACACAAAGGAGAACAGCACAACCGGAGCCGGCCGGCGTCCAGCTCCCGGGCGGCATTCCGTGCGTGTGGTCGAGGGGCTGAGGGGGAGGCCCCGAGACTTGGGCGTGTCCCCCCCTGAGGGCAGAGGACCCCGCAGAGCCAGGCGCCCGGCGGCCGGCTCACCGCTGACCTGGGGGGGGGGGTCTCCGCACGCAGCCGGGGCCCCTGAGAAGCAGCAGGTTGTTCTGGGCTGACCGAGGGACGGGCAGCCTTGCCCAGGGCTCGCTGTCCTCTGCCCCAGAGGCCGACCTCCGGACCCGCTGGCCCGGAGAGGGGTCCAGGCCGGTGGCACTGGGTTTGGACAACTTTCTGCCCGGGGCTCGCAGGAGCGGGTCAGCCCGGCCTGTGCCGGCCGCTGCGGCCGCTGCCCCTGCTGACCGCCCCTCCCCCGAGGCCTGTACGGCTTTTACTTCGTCAGACTGAGCCTTTCTCCTCTCCTGGGCACGCGCCCCCTGAGCTGCCTCGGCCGTGGCCGTCCCTGGCGCAGTGGGTTGGCGGGCTCCTCGCTGCTCTCCTTTCGGGGGCTGGCTGAGGGCCTGGCACAAGGGGCCTCACCTGGCTGGTCCCCCCCTTCCGTGCCCACCACCTGGGGAGTCCCGAGCGGCCTCGGTGCTGCGGCTCTAGCCACGCGCCGGCCTGGGGCCAGTCCGAGGGGCCAGGCCCTCTGGGGCAGCCGGCGCCCCTCCCCCACAGCCCAGAGCCCCTGACCCGTGGGCCGCGGGGAGGGGCTGTTGGCGCCCCTTGCCCCTCGGCTGCATCCACGGCCCCGGGCGCCTGGCCGCCGTCTCCTCCCCACTGTCCCGACGGAGCCCGGCCAGCGCCCAGGTCCTGGTGAGGCTCCTCGGGACGCCCACAAAATCGATCCGCCCAGTGCTGCTGTAACATAAGCCTTCTTCCTCTGCCAGCCTCATTACGGAGGGACAGAGCTGTTGCCAAGGCAACGGCACTAACTCTCCCTTCTCTGCAAATTTCCTAGCAAATAGGGCCGAGCCCACGTGAGCTGCCCACTGCCGGTGCCCAGCGCGGGCGGGCAGTCTGTGCTCCCTCCCGGGGCGCTCTGCCAATAGCCCGCGGGCACGCCGGCCCGGGCCACCGCCCTCCGCCACGGCCTTTCTGGGCCACCGGCCGCGCCAGCTGACCCCACCTGTGCGCGAAGCCGCCACCGGGAGCTCGCTGAGTGGCCGCAGCGTCCGCGGCCGGGGCCTCCTTGGACTCCGGACACCAGGCCCACGCCACGGTGGTCGGCTCCTGCCGGGGCTCGAGCTGCCTTCGCCCCGGGCGGCATGTGACCGCTGGCCTCTGACCTGGGGACGTGGGGGACGGGCGGGGTCGGGAGCCGCCTTCGCCCCTGGACACGGCTCGTGGTCGTGGCCTCTCGGTGTAGCTCTGCGGGGTGGCCGGCAGGTGCTCTGAGCCACATGGGGTGTGAGGGTCACTGGCTTCTTGGCAGTTGGAGGACCCCAGCTTTGGGCTGAGACCCCCAGTGCCTCTGGCCACTCTCCCGCCCCTCCTGTCCAGCTGGGGCTCCTGGCCTGTCCTCAGGGCACGCCCACGCCCCAGGCCCCTGGCCCCTGTGCTGTGCTGGCCCAGCCCTTCCCACCCCTTGTGGTGTTGGGGGCTCTGCTCTGGGCAATACCAGGCCTGTCGCCTGCACTAGCCGGTGCGCTGCCCCCCGCCTCTGGCCGGCCTCTCGGTCTCAGACTCGCAGCCAGCCCCAGCCGCCCCGCCCCGCTGTCCGGCAGGCTCTGAGTCCACCCTCCCTGCTCCCGAGGGCCCCCGCTCTGCTGCTCAGGCCTATTGCCCCAGTCCTGGCTGCCCCCATCCTGCCAAACCTGCAAATTTCCTAGCAAATAGGGCCGAGCCCACGTGAGCTGCCCACTGCCGGTGCCCAGTGCGGGCGGGCAGTCCCACTAGCCGGTGCTCGGCCACTGTCCTGGCCCCACCAGCACCCCCAGTGCCTGGTCCTCGCGACCTCCCCAAGCTCTGGCCCCACTCAGTCTCGCCCACTGCCGGGACACTCCGAGGCCTGCCCAGCACAGGGGCGCCCGCCGCCCCCACCCCGGCCAGCTCCGGCTCCCCTCCCCGCCTGGGGCTCCTGCAGCGGGGGATGCACTTCTATCTGCTGGTTTCTCTCTCACCTGAGCTCCCCGAAGGCAGCGTGGGTCCAGGCCCTCTTGGGACCCCAGCAGCGTCCTGGGCTGCCTGGAGCGACCGGCAGACACGACAAGTTGGTCCTCTCCGTCCGGAGGCCCTGGGGTCCTGCCTGCCTCTCCGCCTCCTGGGGCTGCCAGGGCTCCGTGGCTCGTGGCCGCACCCAGCCTCGGGGCCAGCACCTTCCGCCGCCCCTCCTGGGGTCCAGCCTCCTCCCTGGGGCCACCGTGGTCCTGCGCAGGCCGCCCCATGAGCCCGGGCCGACCCAGGTGGCCCGCCCGGCCTGGGCAACTCGACAGCCCCCTCTCCACGTGCTGGGGCACCCGGGTCTCCGAGGGGAGCTCTTCGGGAGAGCGGTTTTTCTATTTCTTCATTCTAAAGCCAAGACCGGAAATAAACAAGTGAGAAATAAAAGGAGGTGACTGTTGACTGTGGCGAGACCTGTGCGGTCAGGCGATGGGACGCCGGCCTGCAGGGTGCTGGGGAGGTGACCAGGCCTCGGGGGCCCTTGGCAGGAACCATGGGGGGCAGCCCACTGAGCCAGGGGGGCGGGAGCAGGGGGAGACTGAGCAGAGAGGCTAGGCGGGGCAGCGGGCGAGGGAGCGAGGGTGTGCGGGCGGGCGAGGGTGTGCGGGCGAGCAGGACGGCGGGGTGGGGGGGGTGAGGCTTCTGTTCTCACTAGAAGGAGGAGGCGCCGGGTTCGGGAAGGGCAGTGGCGGGCCCCCGTGCTCTGAGGACGCTGCCCTCGTGGGGGCTGCAGGGGGACCCCGGGGGCTGCGGACTTGGGGTGAGAGGGGCCACATGGGGGTGCCCGGCGGGCTGTGAGGGTGGAGGGCGCACTTTGTTCTGAGAGGACGGGCAGGCAGGACGGCGGAGAGGGAGTGAGGGCTCTGGCGGGGCTGGGCTCCGGGAGGCGGCGCGAGGCGCACGGGAGGGGCCGCGCGGGGGGCTGGGCATCCCCAGTCGGTCGGGGCTGGTGCAGGGAGAGGCCGCTGGCCGGCACAGCCGGGGCTCCAACGGCTCCCCACCAGGGTGTGGACAGAGGGCGGCTGCAGAATGGCCGGGCTGCACCCCCACCCCAGGGAGAGCAGAGCGGAAGGGGGCGCCGCGGCCCCGGGCGTGGGTGGCTGCGAGAGCCTTCTGCGGCCGCCCCTCAGACATGCTGGACCCGGCGGGCAGGCGTACCCCCGACAGGCAGGGCGGAGGGCGCCGGGCCCCAGGAGAGACCCCGCCTGTGGGCCCCCAGGGCCACGGGCTCCCCCGCCGTTCTGGAGGCTGAGTCCTGGCTCAGGGTCCTCTGAAGCTCACCCAAGGGTCTGGCCAGTCCCAGGGCTGGGTCCCCTCTGTAGCCCCCAGCGCCCTGTCCCCCTGCCCCCAGAAGGACCAGCCCACCCCCAGCCGCCCAGTCGGGCTCGTGCCGTGAAGCGCGTCCTCGCCGCATCTATATTTAAGCCTCTCTGCTCCCACCTTCTAAAGGCGCGGACACCGAGTCGGAAGTGCTGAGCACCTGCCCAGGTGTGAGGAGGAGCAGCGCAGGTGCCGCCCCGCCCGCTGGCAGGCCCCGCCCTGCTCGGGAGCCCCGTCAAGCCCCAGGCACCCCAGGCGCCCCACCTGCGGCTCGGCTGTGCTGGGGGGTCTCCAAACCAAACCCGCTTTTCTCCCAATTGTTGCTCATTTGTGTGAGGAAACTGAGGCAGAGGGGAGGGTCCCTGGCCCAGCCTGCAGGGTCTGGAAGTGGCAGCGGCTGCCTGGGGCCCCGACCTCAGGATTTGTCCAGGCTCCTGCAACAGCACTGCCCCTCCCTGCCGGCCACTCACCCCAAAGGCAGCGGCTGGTTCCCTGCAGGTGGCAGCGCCCCAGGGTGCGATTTGAGAGCGGAGAGGAGCGAGGCAGAGAAAACCGGAGACGTTAAGGGCCTGGCGGGGGTCTTGTTCTAGGAAAACGCAAAATGAAATAAGACACCTCAGTTTCCACGTGCTCTGCTGCTGTTTAATCTGCAGCCGCAGCGGCAAAAGCCCCAGATTGGAGAACGCCTGGACATCGTTTCAGGCCCGCCGTCGAGGAAACCGGGGCTGCCGGCCACCCCACAAGGGGTGGGCTGCGTGCGGGGCCCCCTCGGCCTCTGCCCTGGCTCAGGAGTTGGGGTGCTGCTAAGGCCTGCGGTGCTGGGGACTTCGTCTAAACACGGATGCCTCTGGGGCCCAGGAAGCTGGGGGCGGAGTGGACGGGGCTGGCTCCTGGTCCTGCCTACGGGGGGGGGGGGATTTGGTGCCCCCACATCACAGCCTCCCTGGGTGCTTGTGGCGAGGGCAGTGGCAGGGCTCTGGCCCCCACTCCACCCTCAGGTGGGGACAGCTCTGCCCCTTTCAACCCACACACGTGGCTTCCTGCCCCTTTGCGATGACCAGGCCCACCGGTGGCAGGAGGCTGCCTGGGCGCGGCTCTGGGTGCCGGCAGTGGGTGGCTGGAGAGTCAGCTCGCGCCTGTCCGCTACTGTCCAGCGGCCGGGCCTCTGGGTGGCATTGGGCCGCACACAGTGGGAAGGGCTTCCTTCCTCTGGCTGCTGGATTCCCGAGAGGCCTGCGCTGGGCAGGGCCTGGGTACTGGGCCTCTAGGAAGCTGGTTTTCAGCCGCTGGTTTCTCACAATGTCTGTTTTGGGGTCCAGATTGGGCCGCTGCTAAAATCAGGCTTCGGTTCCCTTCTGTTCTCCGACAGGGTTTGTGCAGAGCAGGTGTTATTTTTCTGGCTGTTTGGTAGAATTCTCCAGTGGGGGAAGGTTTGTTTTATTTAGAAAACTCAAATAGCTGTAGAGATACTCAGATCTTCCCTCTCATCTACTGTAGTATTTTTCAAAGAAATTGTCCTTTTCACCCAACTTGTCAGATTTGTCATAGTCTCTTAATAAGTATTGAATGTTGAACTCATTGGCATAAAGTTATTCGTAATCTCTTCTCACTATATTCTAAGGCCTGTAGGATCTGAATTAGTGACCCGACTTCATTCCTGGCGTTATGATTTAGGGCTTTTCTCCTCCTGTTTCTTGGTCGGCCTCGTTGGGGGTTTCTCAGTGATTTGATCTTGTCAAAGAACCAGCTTTTGGTTTTGCTAGTAACCTTGGACTCAATTTTATGGTTAGTTTGCTATTTCTTGATTCGTTTTCTTATCTTTTTTTCTTTCTCCTTTCTCTGGACTTTGTTTCTGCTTTGAGTTCTTGAGGGGGAAGCATGGGTCATTGATTTTTGACCTTTATTTGTTTCTAATACAGTCACTTCAGGCTATCAATTTCCCTCTAGACACAGCAATGCCCGCACCCCACAGGTGCTCACGTTGCCCTTTCATTTTCACTCCATGTGACGTCTTCTTTCGTTTCCACGGTGGTTTCTTCCTTGGGCACAGATTATGTGGTCACTGCTGAATCCATATGTTTGGGAGGCTCCTGGGTATCTTATCACTGTTGACTTTTAATTAATTTCCATGTGGTCATTCTCTGTCTGCTTTCTGTTCTGTTCAGCGTGGCGGTGCGCCCGATGGCGCCCCACTGCTCCCCCAGAGAACTGTGTCACCTCGTGGGGGGCAGCGTTTGATGACCGCCAGTTACGTCCGGGTGATAGATGGCGCTGCTCACATGTTCTAGCTTTTATGGATCCTCTTTCCCTCCAGCTCTTCTGTCAGTGGCTGAGAAAAGGGTGTTAAGATATTTTACAGCGATCCTGGAATTGTCTGTCTCCCTTCGATTCTGTCAGGGTTTGTTTCACGTATGTGTGAGGATTGGTTATTAGCGCACGCACATCTGTGCCTGTCCTGTCTTCCTGACAAACGGGGCCTTTTATCTTTATGAAAGGTCCGTCTTCGTCGCTGGGACGCTGGCCGAGGTCCACTTTATGTGATATTAATAAAGCGACATCAACCTCTTTTTCTTGCTGTTTGCCTGACATGTTTCTTCATCCATTTGCTTTCAACCTGACCTTTATATTTAAGGTGCTTCTCTTGTGGGCGGTGGACAGTTGGGTCCTGTTTTGTTTTGATCACAGGACAGCTGCACAGGCGTCCTGAGTGTGTCCTGGTCACTCACCAGAGCCACTACTTCCTGCTCCCTCTCCCGGCCCCGGGCTAACCCACCCCGGGTCCTCCCAGAGGCTATTTCTCACTCTGCACGGCCTCCCTTTCCTGCAGAATCGGCCTTGCTTGCCGGTGCCCACAGGACAAGGCTCAAGCCCACGCTGTCTGCCGCCCGGTCTCTGTCGTAGACGGAGGGGCCACCTTCCTCTGCACGAGGCTGGCTCGCGGAACCGGGGGGCCACCCATGGACCACGGGACCTGGTCACCCACCAACCGCGGCAGCTGCCCCGGGAGGCGACCGCCTTCTGGTCACAGAGAGCTCTGCCTTGGTCGTCCCGCCCTGCCCGTGCAGCTGTGCACGGCGGCCCGGGAGTCCCCTTCTCCAGGATCTGCTGCGGACAGGCGTGGAGGAGAGCTCTGGGGAGGGGCTGATTTTATTCCGGGAAGTGGGAACGGAGTTAGCACGTCGCCCCCAGAGCCGCCCAGCCCAGCACCCTGGCCGGGCTTCCGGAGAGCCTGGTGGCCAGGACCAAGCCAGCGGCGCCGCCCTGTCACCGGAGGGGTGCTGATGGAGCCGCTCAGTTCTCGTAGCAGGTGCGGGTCAATCTGCCTCCATTTCTGCAGCACGGGGTGTTTATTCTCCTAACAGATGCTGCTCTAGATCAGCCCTCGCGTGGGGGCGCTGCCCGGGAGAGGCGGCGGCTCGTGTTTGTGGGGCAGCAGCGTCCTTCCCGTCCTCTCTCTGGTCACCTCCGTCTTCCGCCGCCTCCTGCTCTCCACACCCGGGGGGACGCAGCCCTCTAACCGACCGTCCCTGTGGAGTGGGGGTGCGTGAGCTGAAGCTGTGTCAGCCCGGGCCGGGGGCGGATTCCAGAGCTTAGGGGGCCGGGGCCGCGGGCATGAGGGCGCCGGACACACGGGGCGGCCAGGACCTGGCGGGGGCTGCGTCCCAGGCCGTTCTGCGTCTGCATGGCTGGCCCTGTGGGCTCTCACCAGGCCTGGCAGCCGCTGCCGCTGCACCGTGTGGCTCCCTCTCCTGCCGCCCCGCCCACAGGGCCGTGAGGTCCAGCAGGGTCCACTCGCTGGGCACAGCCCTCCCAGCCGGCCCCTCTGCCTCTGGAGTTGTGCCCGGCCCCTGTGCTGCTCCTGGGCCACGGGGCGCGGGGAGGACGAGCAGTGGGTGCCCCAGGAAGGGCCAGGACGGGGTGGGGCTGGGCGGGCCGGCCCTGCCCTCTGGCAGCCGCTGCTCAGACGCTCTGCAGAGACCAAACCCCACCCCGCCTCTCAGCGGGCCCCAGCACTCCCGCGGAGAGCTCTGGGCCCTCCCACACAGCTCTCCCCTGGCTCCCCGCAGAGGGCTCGGTTAGGGGAGGGACCGGCTCCCCACAGTCGGCTGCGGTCCCCAGAAGCTGCAGGCCGGGGTGGGCCTGTCGCCTCAGCAAGGTCCTGGCACACGCCACACACAGCTCGAGGGGTGTTGGGGCTCGCCAGGGCAGAGCACAGCTCCCCCTCTTCCCCGCCCCTCAGAGACAGCCACCCAGTGGCTTCCAGACCTGGAGGTCAGGTGGGGGTGACCGGGAGGGTGCGGGTGCGGGGGAGGGGTGGCGACAGTTGTGGGCAGGTGGATCACGGATGAACAGAAGCAGACAGGTGTGTGTGCGTCCCCTCCGTATACACACCAACACACACAGGCGCGCACACGCAGGTGCCTGCACACACCCAAGTGCACGCACACACACGCCTCCACACACCGGGGCACACACATGCGCGCGCACACGGGCAGAGCGCGGCCCTGACGCTCCAGGCCGGAGCTGCCAGCCCCGGGGCGCGCTTGAAAGGCTGCGGGGTCCCGCGGGAGCGGAGGGACTGACGCGCCGCCTACCCGTGACCGGCCGGCTGTCTCTAGGCGTCTGTGACAACAAACACTGCAACATAGAACCAGGGTGCGTGCGGGACGGTGTGCGGTGCGGGGGAGGGGCTGTGGGGAGGGGGGACGCGCGGGGTGGGTGTGAGGGCGCGCTGGGGCGGGGCGCGGGGAGCCCGTCGAGCAGAAAAAGCGCACCCCCCTCCCTGCGCGCCTCGCGCGTCCCTGCAGCGGCCCCGCCCGGCGGACATCAGGGCCGGCTGTGCGTCCGCCGGGCCGTGTCCGCTCGCTGGGTCAGACTTGTGTCTGGGCCTGCCTCGAAGTCTGCACTCGGCGGCTCCCCGCCTTTTTCTGAGTTCCGGGTCCTGTGCCGGTGGATCCATCCGCGACCCACCTTAAGGCAGGGCCCTCCGTCCCAATGCCAGAGGCGCGCTATTCCCCATGGGCTTGACTTTGCCCCTGGGGCGCCGCGGGTGGGCCGCAGCCCCATCTCCCGGCTGGCACACGGCGGGCGGCCTTCTCGCCCACCAGCTCAGGGCTCCGCTCTTCGCGGGACCCCTTGCTTCTGCCTGGACACTGCGGTGGCCCCGAGGTTGTGGGGTAGACCAGGGGTGGACGTCCACAAGTGGCCAGGGTCTGCCCAGTGCAGGACGCTCGACCGTGGTGGCCCTTGGGGCTGCTGTGTGCGCGTCCCCTCCCCACTGGAAAGGTCTAGAAATAATGACCCTCTGAGAGTGGTGAGCCCCCAGGTAGGGGCCCAGGTAGAGAATGGGGCTTCCTGGGGCCCCCCTCTTGGTCTAGGAGGCAAGAGCAAGGCTGCCAGGTGGGCGCAGAGCAGGCTGCGGCCCGAGCCCCCAAGGCCCGCCCCCTGCGGGGGCCCGAGGCGCGCCCAGCACCTCTCAGCAGCTCCGCGCGCCCCAGGAGCCAGGGAGGGCCGCGGTCTGGCGCTACGGAGGCAGGCAGGTTTGGGAAGGAACTTCTCATGAATAATTAATGTCGCCTTTTCCAGCTTTAGGGAATGAAAATATTTTTTGGTCTGTTCTTTTTATACTCTTGTTTGTACCTGCCACGGAATTTTAAATGGATGCATTTTGTGTTTCCCTTTTTGATTTTGTTTTTTCAGGGGCAGAAAGAAATTTCGCTGCGGGGATGGAGGGGTCCTCCCGTGCCCTCCCCCACGCACGGCCCGCTGCCCCCCGGCTCGACCCGCCCAGGCCGGCGCCGTGACCCTAGCGGGGCGCTCAGCCCGTGGCCCGGAGGCACCCGCCAGGCACCGGCGATCCAGGGGTGCGGGGGCTGCCTGGCTTCGCCTGGATTGCTCAGGAAGTAGGCGCAAGGAGGCTGTGGGGGCGGCGAAGAAGGCGCAAGTCTCCTTCCAGTCAGCCCGGTCCAGGGCCCCGGAGCGCGCCCCCTGCCGGCCGCCCAGCCCTCTTGCAGCTGCGCCTGCCCTGGGGGCGCCCTGGCCCTCATCCCTGGCCCCAGGAGGCCTGTCCTCCTGCAGGAAGCAGGCCCAGGAGCACCAGGTCCGCGCTCTAAGCACCGAAGAGGGGTTCACGCTCTCCCTGGAGCTGCAGCGCCGCCTGGCCCCAGCTGGGACGTCCATGTGGTCCAGGCAGCTGGGGTCCGGAGATACCCCGAGGGGCTCCCTGACTCGCCATGGGCTGGGCCGTGGGCACAGCAGGTGGGGGGGTTGGGGAGGAGCAGAAAGGGCACAGCTGTGGGGAACCCGCCTTCCCCAGCGACCTTGCTGGAACCTTCTATACTTAGCTCTGGGCTTCCCGGCTGTTTCTGTCCCCCACAGGGGCCCAAGCTACTGCAGCGGTGCTGCTGGACTGTGGCCACTCTCCACCTACCTCTGCGGGGTCCCAGGAGAGGGGCAGGGCACGGCAGACCTGTCCAGGAGAGCCGCAGACAGCCCAGAGGCCCCGGGGCCCAGGGCGGAGGGGCGCCACGGCCAGCACCCCACTGCAGCAGGCGCAGTGCCCCGCGCCACAAGGCGAGAACCTGGGGACAGAGCGGAGAGAGGGAACTGTGGTCACCCTAGTCACTCTCTGAGGCCCCGCGGGGTGGACCCAGCCGGCAGCTGCTCTGGAGGTGCGCCCTGAGGGTCCCGGGCGGGGCTGCGCACCGGCCTGGTTGGCTGGTCGGCTGCGAGGGCGATTTACTTTGCAGCAACTGAAAATTGATTTCTAAGAGGCTGATAAAGATTTTTTCAAGCAAAGCATTTTTTAAAGGCCACCGCTTGAAGCTGCTCTCCTGAAGTCGATGATGAGACAATCTGGGCCAAAAAAAAAAGACAACTGTGGCAGATTCCAGCACGGCAGCAGGGCCTAGCACGGCCACCCGCTCCGAAGTGGGGTGGCAGGGGAGGGGCCTGGGCTGGGGGGGCCTGGGCTGGGGGGAGGGGGCAGGCCATGCCCCCTTCCCTCCTCCCCTCCCCCTCCCCCTTTGTCTCTGCCCCCCCCCCAACCTCCCCCCCACTCCTCCCTCCCCACTCCCTGCCTCCCCTTCCCTCCCTCCCTCCCTCTTTCCTTTCTTGCTGAGCTGAGCTCTGTCTTCACTTCTGGGAGTGGGAACAGGGAGGAGGGGAGGGGAGGACTTTACCTGGGGTGATTCAGGGAGCAGCAGGGGGCCAGGGCCTTTCTCGATCTTCACCCCAGTGTGTCCGGCTCTGCTGAGTCTGCTCTGCTCCCTTTCGGGGCTCCACCAGGTTTCCACCGGGGCCACCTGCCATGGGCTGAGTGGGAGCAAAGCTCAGGTGTCTGCAGCCTGCAGAGCTGGCGCCAGCATGGGGGCGCACCTGGAGCGAGGGGACCCCCACCCTGCCTGGCACAGCCCTGCCGGGTGCAGGGGAAGGTGCCCAGCCCTCCCGCGGTCCCCTGCTCCCCGGCAGACCAGGCAGGTGTCGTGAGGGCCAGAGATCTGGGGGAGAGGGGGGTGGCGTGTGACGCTCTTGGGGTGAATCCCGAGCCATAAAGAGCAGGGCCCGTGTCAGGGACGGGCCTCCCGGGAGCAGGGTCATTAACACATTAGCATCTTTGGCCACGCGGAGTGTGTGAAATGAAATGAAGGCGACTCTGACGATATTTATTTCTTCAAGTGGTTTGGCAACACCAGTCTCTCCGTGGCTCCGCTCTGTCTCCCTCACTCATGGGGCCCGAGCTGCTTCCGCTCGCGGCCCCTCAAATGTGCACACAGGCCCCCTGAGAGGCTCACATGGTCTCCCCGGGACAGGCCACTTTGGCACAAGGATTGTTTCAGGCTGAAAAAATTAAGACCCTGCAGGCAAGCAAGAAACCTTATCACTACCTTAACTTCCCGGGAGAATAAAAAGTGGGGGACCCCAACCACAGGTTAGGATTCTCACCAGAGATAGCCTTCCTGTGGGGAACTCTGTCTCCCGGCAGGCATGTGGTTTCGGGGCATCTGCTTCTCGTCCTGGGGGGCTCCTCTCAGAGCCCCCCACCCGTCCTAGCTCAGCACAGGTGCCCTCACCTGTGAACCCTCATTTCTATGTGGTCCCCGAACACATCATTAACTATCTCCCACTAACCTGCCTCAGTTCACCTGATTATTCAGCCAGAGGAGCCAGGGGTGGGGAGCTGGGCGCAGAGGGGTGTGAGAGCCCAGCCCAGGGTCCGCCTCGGTGTGGCCGGGGTGCCAGGAGAGGGAAGAGCAGGGTAGCTGCTTCCAGGGGCCTCCGTGTACACCGCACAGTGGCGGGGTGGGGTTTGCGGCGTGGTGCGGCCCCACTCCGCCCCCATCACGTACTCAGGAGGGCTCAGCTCCGCCAGACGCTGCTGCCGACTGCACCGCAGGCCGTGGGGCGCCCGCTGCTCGGCTGGTGTCTGCTGCCTCGCAGCAACCCCGTCCTCACTCCCGGGGCCAGCTGGGCAGGCGGCGAGGCTGCGGGGTCAGGAGCACCCAGCGCCTCCGCTTGAGGTTTCTGCAAACGCACAAATGCAGGCCCGGCGTCCAGCCGCAGAGCCCGGCCGAGCCCCGGTGCCCCTCGGTCCTAATAGACGCGTCCTGGGGGTCACCGGGGACCCCTGCCCCGCCCCTCTTGGAGGGCAGCACTGCTGCGGGAGGCCACTGCTTCCTCTCGCTGGAGGGCTGGGTGCGAGCCGGGCCCAAGGGCCGGGTGAGGGAGGGCCCACAGGGCGTGGAGCTTGGCCTGTGCCCCCGGCCTCACCTCTGGGGCAGTGTGGTCAGTGTGGGGTGAGACTCCTGGACTGGTCTTGGTGCCCTGGAGTCCTGCGACCCAGGCAGGCCCCCCGCACAGAGGAGACATGGGGGCCCCAGACCCTGAGCTGTGGGTCTGCTCGGCGCCCCCCAGGCGGCACAAGAATGAAGCCGTGCCGCCCGGCCTCCTCCCAGGGGCTCCGGCCACCCCCCGGCCACTCTGAAGACCCCGCGGGAAGCAACTCCCCCAGCCTTTACCTCCACTGCTCAGTGCTGAGGCCGGGGGCAGGGCTGCTGGAATTTGGGGGATACGGTTTAACCCTTAATGGGAACCAAACCCCCAGCCAGGAGAGCAGGACCTGCTCACGCACCCCTGCTCGCCGAAGTGTGCAAGCGGGGCGCGGCCCCCAGCAGCCCTCCAGGCCAGCTCTTCACCGGGGGCAGCACCCAGGGTCTGAGTCGTCCTTCAAGAGTCAACGGCCGGTGTCGGCAGACCAAGGTCACGGCCGGGCCTGGGCGCTGCCCGCCGCCTGCCCGCCCACTCATGGGCATCGGCCACCTGCCCGCCTCCTCACCCCTCACCCGCGTGTCTCCGCACCCACACTCCCACCCGGCTGTTCACCACCGCCCGTCCCCTCGCTGGCCCCTTCACCCCAGCGGCCATCTGTCCATCCACCGTGTCCACCCGTCATCCACCCTCGGGCTGACTCACCATCCACCGTCCACCCGTGCACCTGACCATCACCTGTCACCCAGCGGGCCAGCCGCCCACCGTCCAGCAATCAGCACCGACGATGCGCTCACCTAGAGCGGCCGGCGCCTAAGCAGACCCACCCACCAGCGTCCATCTCTGCACCCACCACCCACGCCGCACCCGGCGGGCAGCTGGCCAGTCGGCGAGGAAACATCTATTCAGAACCTACTGGACACCGGGAACCAAAATGAGCAAGAGGGAGTTTGCGTCTCCGCGGGCTCACGAGCTCTAGGAGAGGGGAGACGCTGGCTGACGCTCAGGCACCCCGGATCAGCGCTTGGGTCCAGGTGGGGGCGCCTGGCCAGCCCTGGGAGGCCTGTGGGGAGGTCCCGGGCTCTGGCGAAAGCGGGGTTCTCCCTTCCGCAAGCCTGGGGGTGTGTAGAGGGAGGCGAGGGTGCCTGCTAGGAGAGGACAGCGGTCTCCGGCTGGTGGGCGGCAGACGCCGCGAGCGCACCCCCAAAGTGCCGTGCCGCGCATGCGCAGACTGGCGGCAGCCTGGGGCGGGGTCCACAATGGGGGGGCGGTCCCCGTTTGGCGCGTCCCTGGCCTCCACCTGCGACATGCCCGCAATACATCAACATCCAGACCCAAAATATCTCTGGATGTCGGTAAAGGTTCGGGGGTGGGGGCGAGTCACCCCCAGTTACCAACCTCGGTGTCGAGGCTGCAGAGGCAAGGCCGGCTCGAGCGCCGACCTTCAGGGCACTGCCTCTCTGGCGCCGCGGCGCGCGGGGCAGCACGAGCAAAGCCCGTTTCCACTTGCCCTGGGCCGAGCGCGTTTCGGCCTTTCCTCGGCCACCAGCCGTCACCTGGAAGCGGGGCGCAGCCCGCGAAGGGTTAAGGACAGGCCTGCGGTTGCTACTCTTAAATCTTTATCAATAATATATATGTATGTGTAAGAGTCAATAGCGTATTGGATTTTTTCGCGCTGTTTATCTAGCATAATTTGCAGTCGGTCTGTTTGATTAAATACCATCATCTTTTATGTACGAGTTTCATAAGTAAATAGAAAAATCATTTACAGCCTGACGCCCCATGAAAAATTAATCTCAGGTCCGCCCGGCGCACATCCGGGCGCCAGGGGCTAATTGCACTGGGGAGGGAACCCCGTGAACGCGCTCCTCCGTCCTCACGGGTTGGAAGCTTCAAGAACTTTCTGCGAACATGCGATTAACAGCAATCGTCGACGCTTGTTCAATCACATAAATCTTGCAGAAGTTTTCAAAATAAATAATTTCAAGGCATCTCTCGGGGAGCGATTTCCTGGGTTGCAGTGTCCCGCTGTCTGCAAGCAGACGGTCGCCCGGCCTGGGCCACCCACGCGGCCTTCCCCAGCGAGGCCTTGTCGCTTGGGCCTGTCCCTGGGTAGAGGAATGACCCCTGACCTCGGCTCGCTGACTCTCGGGCACCCTCTGTGCGGGCGCCGCCCCTGCGCCCCTGCTGCTGCCGCACAGCCTGGACCCGAGCCTCGGGCCGAGGTGGGCGCTGAGGGCAGTGAGGCCCACCCTCCTTCCACCGGCTCAGCGGCGTGCCGGGAAGGCAGAGGCCCAGGTGGCCCCCAGCAGCTGCTTCCCGAGCGGCCCGAGGAGGATCCTGCAGGGCTCCCTTCCCATGTGGGGGGCCGTGGACCCCCCCTGCAGCCCTTCCGGCACCTTCTCCCCCGGACCCCGCCTGCAGCCCTCCCTGCTGACCCGGGCCACTGCAGGTGAAGACCACGGAGCAGAGGGAGAGCCTGTATGGGGACAGCCGAGAAGACCCAGAGGGCGGAGGGCGCGCCAGCGAGACTCAGCCCAGGGCCTGGAGACCCTGCTGAGGAGCCCCCACCATCCCGGCCGTGAGCTGCAGGGGGCCCCGGAGTGCCCCGGCTTCTTGCTGCGAGAGGCGGCGGCTCCGATCACGTCGCTCCCTTAGCTTTGAACGTGGCGTTTTAAGACTTCTCCAGGACGCCACTCCCGGACGCGGAGACCTTGGGGAGGGGCCGGGACCCCGCGGGCAGGGCTCGGGCTTCCCGGAGGCGGCGCGGTCGGAGACGGATGCTCAGACCCGCCCCGCCCGTCCACCCCGGTATTTCTGTGAGTCTTTGGCGGGCTCCCCGCCTCTGGGCCGCCCACCAGGGGAGACGCAGGTGCCAGGGTTCACAGGTCTGGGGTCAGGGTGTGGTCGTCTTGGGGGTCGCTATTCAGCCCACAAACTTTCCCATCACCGACTCCTGTAACTCCACAGAGTCAGCAACGCCGCCGCTCCATGGCAGCCCTGGAAGCGGGCCGGCGTCTCCCTTGTGGCTGAAGCCCTCCGGCGCCCGCGGTCCCCAGGAGCAGTCGTGCGCCCTCCCCCCTGCCCGCCCCGTCTCGCTGCCCCTCTGCCTCCTGCTCCCCACCTGGAGAACTCCTGTGCCCCTTCTCCCTGGGGAGCCCTCCAGCCCCTTGCAGCTGGTGAGGTCACTGCCTGCACCCCGAAATGCCTCCCGCTATGGACGCAGGAATGGGCTCGGACTCCTGGACAACGGCCCAGGGTGTCGCCACGCGGCCCGGCGGGGACAGCCGGGCGCCTGCCAGCTCTGGGCACGCTCCTGCCTCAGTGCTGGCTCAGGTCCCTCCGCGGCGACGGCTGGGCTCTCAGCCCGACTCTGTGCCCACAGCCCTCGACAAGCTGCGAGTGGCCTGGCCCGGGGTGCCGCTGGCGGCCTCGGGGACAGCCTCCTCTCCTGCCCGGCACAGGCAGGGGCTCACTAAACACGGCTTACAGGGGTGTCTCTGGCGTGGGGCCCGAGGCACAGACACTGCTGGGAGCGCGAGCTGCGGCCCAGGGCCCGGGGCAGCTCACTCGGCGCCTGGCAACGTCTGGGGCCGGGCCTGGCCGCTGGTCTTCCCGGGCAGGCCCCGGCCAGCGTGTCTCCTCTGCCCCGTCGCGCGGCCCCGGCGGGCCCACGGGCTTCCTCTGCGGAAACACGCTGGTCCGGCCGCCCCCCGAGCCCGCGTGGCGGTGACCCGCGCCCGGACCGCTGCGGGCAGCCCCTGCAAAGGCCGCGGCGATGAAGGCTCGGGAGCCGGCCAGGGAGCCCGGGGCGGGCACACAAAGCTCCGCAGGCGGAGGACGCAGGAGGGCGGGAGGGGCCCCTGCTGGAAGGGCTGGGGCTCCGCCCCCCCAGCCCCGGTACCCACAGCCCTGGGGGCGCAGCGCCTCTGCTCCGCCACTGCTCGCCCAGCTCGGGGCCCCGCCTCCCGGGCCCGGCGATCCAGTCTGGGCCTTCCTCGGCGCTGACCGGCTGCGTCTCTGGCGGCCCCTTCCCCCAGCCCCTAAGATTCTCAGGCTCAACCTCGGCGGCACAGCAGCCCGGCCCCCCAGCACCCCAGCTCCTCCCTCCCACCCAGCAGGGGTGCAGGGGCGGCGCCCCCATTTCTATAATTACAGAGCGGGTGCCCTGGATCGCAGGCTATTTTTACTCTTCTCCGGGAGGCTTGGCCTTCCTCTCTCCGGGTGGGAGGCCGGTGCGCGCAGACTTGACCGCTGGGCTTTGGGGTCATTTCCAGACGCGGGCGTGCGGCCTGCCCCAGTTTTCCAGCAGCCGAGTCTGGGCCACGAGGCTCGCGGGCGTGGACGGGCGGCCTCCGCTCCCCCACCGCTCCCCGTCCTCCAGGGCCGGCCCCCAGGTGCGTTTATCTCGGGCAGGCGCTGCGGGGACACACGCGGTGAGGGTGCGGGAGCCGGGCGGCAGCCACCGAGCCACTGCGTGTGGGGACACTTTGGCAACGGTGTTTCAGCACAAGTGGTTTTTCAGTCCCGAGCATTTTATGTTTAGAATTTTAAAACTCCTTTCTGAAAAGTGTTCCCGACGCCCCCCCCGGGGACGCTGCCCAGATGGGGGGGACAACCTCTGTTCCGTGCACTGCAGAGTGCCCGGGGGCCCGAGGACGGGGTCAGGCAGGGCCCAGGTACAGGCCAGGCGCGGAGGAGGCCGGTGAGGGCTTCCAGACGGAGCGCTGGACGCTGCCCAGCGCCGGCCGTGCAGGGAGGTGAGGCGTCCGCGCCGCGTGCGCTGGGTGTGGCCGTCCCTTCGGTGGCCGCTTGCCCGGGGCCTGGGGCGATGGGCGCGGCTCTGCCCTGGTTTCCCCGGCGAGGGGAGTGGCCAGTTCTCGCGCTGACTGTCCCGTCTGCCCTCCTCGCGAGCGTGGCCATTCATCTCTTCTGCCCAGCTGTGTAGCTGGTTGTCGGTTACCCGCTGTTGAGCTTATCCGCGACTCGCGCTAGACGCAAATTCTTTATCAGGCGCGTGGTTTGCAAGTATGTCCCCCAGCCTGTGGCTTGTCATTTCATCCTTTGACCAGTCCCTCTCGAAGAGCAGGAGCTCGTGAATTTGGCCAAGTCCAAGGTGCTCATTCTTTTCTCTCAAGATTGCGCTGTCACAAAGATTAGGCCCTAGCCTCAGGCTTCATGCGGGGTCCAGGACCTGTGTGGATTGAAGCGCTGCCTGGAGCAGGCGTGGTGGAAGCCCGCCCTGTTTGTGTCCGCACACCCACCGTCCGCTTGTGGACATGGCCTGTCTCCACCGACTGGACGCTGCGCCTTTGTTGAGAGCCCATCAGCCTGTGTGAACTCTCCGGCCAGGACCCACAGTCCACCAGCCACCTCCAGCCACACGCGCCTTCTTGTCTGCTGGAACCGTGTACTAAGTATTGAAGTCGGGGGCTCCTTCAAGATCTTTTTTTTTAAAGTTGGCTTGGCTACTCTAGAAACTGAATTTTCACATTGATTTTAGAATTGGTTTGTTGATACCCTTTTTTTTAAGCTTGCTGGGATTTTGATTGGATTACATGGAATCCATATTGAAGTGGGAAGAATTGACCTCTTAGCCATATTAGTCTCCCGGTCCATGAATGTGGAAATCACTGCACTTGCTTTGTTCTTCTGGACAATATTTTGTGGTGGTTAGTGTCAGCTCTTGGATACTTTTTATCAGAATTTCATGGCATATGGTGCGATTGTAAATGGTTTTGCATATTCAATTTCCAATACTTTCTTATCAGTATATCAAACCACAATTGATTGTTTGTCTTCTCTGTGTGATCGTTGCACACACCAGCAGGTGCAGAAGTTCGCTTTTGCTCTAGGCCATCCGATTCTCTATGCAGATGATCACGTCTCTGTGCACAGTTTTAGCTCTTCCTTTACAGCCACATTCCTGTTAGTTCGTTTTCTTATCTTCTTGCAAGGACTGAATCCCCTGGTGTAATGCTCAGCGGGGAGCTGAAGGACAGTGCCCTTCACTTGTTCTTTCCCTCAGGGGTAAAACAATTGGTTCGCACCACGTGATATGAGCCGGGCTTTTCACACATGACTAAGTTCCCGTATGTCCCTGTGTTCTGAGTGGTTTTATTAGGGTTTTGTCAAATGCTTTTTCTGCATCTACTGAGATGTTCATACAGTTTCTGGTTTTTGTTTGTTAATATGAATTACTGAATTTTTAATGTTAAGCCAATGTTGTGTCCTGGGATAAACACCACGTGGATGTGTATTATCCCTTTTAAAAAAAAATATTTATTAATGCATACAAGCTGGGGTACAGGCCAGAGGCATGGGGCGGCGAGAGGGTTCACCAGAGACAGAGTGGGGAGCAGAACAGGAAGATCGACGGAAACACACTGCTGAGGGGAGCAGCAGGCGAGGCAGGAGAGGTCTGCTGCACCATGTGGGATTCTCCCCGGCCGGGCGTCGAACTTGCATCGCTGCTGCCGACAGCTCCACAGCGCAGCGCTTAACCGCTGCGCCACCAGGGAGGCCCCTGTATTATCCCTTTTTAATCAATTGTTGGGTTCCATTTGCTAAAATTTTGTTATGAATTTCTGCATCTATGCTCATGAGAAACATTGGCCTTTAGTTTTCTTTGGCTTCATATGTTCTGTTATTAGGTGCATAAAAGTCAAGGGTTATTATCTCCCTATCAATTAGTTGACTCTTTTATTATTATGAGGAAAAAGAAAACTATCCCCGGTGAAGTCTTTGCTCTGAAATATTCTTTGTCTTACATTAATATAGCCAAACCAGTTTTCTTCCAATTAGTGTGTGTGTGCGTGTGCGTGTGCGTGTGTGTATTCCATTTACTTTTTTGTTTGGAATTCATGGAGATTCTTGAATCTGTGGATATATGGTTTCTATCAGGTTTAGAAACCATTTTTTAAATTTCTTTAAATATTCTTTTTTCTCTTCTTTAGAAACTTTGGTTACACATGTATCAGGCTATCAGGGTGCTTAGTGTTCCGACAAATCACTCATGCTTTTTTTTTTGGCCTTATTCTTTCTCTGTTTTATTTTGCGAAGTTTCTGATGCTGTCTTAAATTTCATTAATCTTTTATTCTTCAATGTCAACTCTGCCATTAATTGCATCTACTGTGCATTTCATCTTGAACATAGTTTTCATGTCTAGAAACTTTTTTTACATCTTCCATGTCTACTAATATATTTATTCTTTCGTAGTTCCTTAAATTTATAGAACACAGTTATTAACTGTGTATTTGAAGTGGAAAATGTCAGGCCGACCTGCTGATTAGCTTAAGTAGGACAGAGCCTAGAGGCTGAAAGTTCAGGAGGCAACTGATAACAGCTCTCAAAGCCACACGCCTGATTCACGCTTCCCAGCTGCCTGCACGGTGATAATGCACCCCTGCTTTAGGCAATAAATATTCTGTTACCTAATTGCTAGGGGCTCAGATGTTGGAGAAGGATCTCCTCTGGGCCCACCGGCATAAGCAAAGAGCTTCCCTTCTCTCTGAGTGATGCCTGCTTCCCTGATGGAATTCTGCCGCAACAGAATTCTACTAACTCTATTATCTGTGTCACTTGGGACCATTTTCTGTTGATTTATTTTCTTCCACAGTATGGATTGTATTTTTCTGCCTTTTGCATGCTTAGTAAGTTTTGGTTAGATGCTAGGTATCAAGAATTTCACCTTACTGGATGCTCAAGATAATACAGAATCTTATAAATATTCTTGAGCTTATTCCAGAACATAGTTAAATTACTTGGGAACTTTTTATCCTTTTGGTAAGTTTGTTGTGGCAACTTTCCCAGAGAAATCAGGCAGCACTCAGAGAGGTGGAGAGAGAGATTTAATTGTCACACCTGCAGGCCCAGTGGGATAACTCCCCAAAATCTGAGCCCTGAATGACAGGAATGGCAGGTTTTTATACAGTTTGCATAAGGAAACTTACCTACCCCATCCCTCATAAACTGTATTGTTTAGGAAGCGAGTCAAGGTAACCACAGCTACTACTGTGGACCAGCAGCACTGAACAGAGACTTTCCCAGCAGCTTTGTGCCCCAGCAAGCTGCAGTATCCAAGCAGGGAACTTAGCAACTTCAGCAACTTTCATTTCCAAGCAGCAAACTTATGAACTTCTACTTCAAGTTCTTTCAGATAAAAAAAGAGCAATCTTTAGTCCAGGCCTAGTTTTCTTTCGAGTGTACTATGTGAGGTGTGTGGCGTATGAGGTCTTACCCTTGGCTGGGTGGACCAGCCCTACCTAGTCCTAAACCCATACGTGTGCACTCAGGACCATTCCCTGCAATCCTTCTGGGCCGTTCCCACGTTCCTCAGCGTCTCTGCCCTTACGTGTGACTCACTGAAAACGGGCGGTGTCCCCAGCCGAGCTCTGGCCGTCAACTCCAGCTGCGTTGGCATCCGAGCTGCCAGCTTTACTCCTTCTACCTTGGGCCGCCTGGTTTCCTCGCAGGTGGGTGTTCTCGTTCTGTCAGCTGAAAATTCTTGTGCTAGCTTGAACAACCACGGGCTTGGTGTTTGCCTCACACCTCTGAGATGCTTCTTTTTCCGTCGCTGTCCAATTCTTTAGAGTTGTTTGCTATATCCCCTTGAGTATTTTGGGTTTGCTTTAGTTATTTTTGCAAACATTTGCCTCAGAGGGAGAGCATCTGGCTGCTGTTACTCCAGCTTGGCTGGGGGGACGCGATCTGCGAGTTCGTTCCAGCCAAGCGAAGGCCTTGCCAGAAGCCCGCCTTCGGCCCACATCACCTGCTGAGGGCAGACGTGCCGGGCCGCTCGCGGGGGCGGGGCGCGGGCAGGAGCGGACCGCGGGGCTGCTGCCCCAGAGCTCTCCCTCGGCGGGCAAACCGCAGCCAGGGCGCTCGGGGGCTCGCGCGACGGCGTCCGCGCAGATGTGACCACACCCGTGTGATGACTCACGAAAGCACATTTTGGGAAAATGAGTTCTGATGAGTTCATCAGCAGAGGCGAAGGCGGGGCTGGAAGGGGGCGCGCGTGGCCACAGGCCACCGTGGAGGCGAATGGGGTGTGGGGCAAGGGCGGGGAGGGGCTGCAGGGCCCGCCTCCCGCTCGAGCCCCTCCCGCACGACGAGGCCACCGATTCCCAGCGCCAGGCCGCTGGGCCGGCTTCCCTCAGCGGGCCGCGCCAGCAGGTGCTGGGGATGAAAGAGCAGCCGGGCAGAAACGCAGAAACACGGGGCAGGAACGCGCGATCCCCGAGGAGGAAGGTGCGGGCTGCGGCCGCAGACAGCGCCGACTCACCTGAGACCAGCTGCTGGGTGGGGCAGGGGCAGGTCCAGCGCGGGCTGGGGCGGGCTGGTGGGCGGAGGGTCCCGCGTCTGCCTTCCCTGGGGACCCGAGCGCGTGCCATGCGGCCGCGCAGGCAGGCCCCGTCTGGCGTCCTGAGTGAGGGGTTGCTGGCCGGGGTGGAGCCGACGAAACAGGGATCAAATGGGTCCAAACCTCTTGTTTTCCAGGTCTGCTCTTGAGTTGGCGCAGCTGGAGAAGCCACGTGGGTCGCGTGGAGCCTGTCGGACGTCTTGCGAATCCTGCAGCCATTTGGGAGCCTTCCGCGCCCGGGCACCGCGGGCCCTTCCGCACAAGACTGGCCCCACCAGGGAGCGCAGCCCAGGGACGAGAGCATGGCCCGCTGTGTGCTGCGGCGCGGCGCGCAGGAGCTAGAGGCACGGCGTGGGCAGTGCCAGGCGTGGGCGGCTGCGTGGCGTGGGCGGACATCCTGTGTGGGCGGGGCGTGGGCAGCTGCCTGGAGTGGGCGGGCAGAGCGCGTGTGCAGGCGTGAGGCGTGGGTGGGGGTGTGGGCGGCGCCAGGCGCGTGGGCGGACACCCTGGGTGGGCGGGGCGTGGGCAGCTGCCTGGAGTGGGCGGGCAGGTTGCGAGGGCAGGCGTGGCGGGGTGTCGGCCGCAGGTGTCCGGCGTGCACTCGCCTACGGAGCGTGTCTTTTGTTCTCCCGCGATGCCCCATCAGAGCCGAGACCCCTGAGGTCTCTGCAAGGGGCCCACGAGGCTCAGAGATGGCTGCATAGTGAGGGGGTGACGACGCAGCAGCAGTTGGACCCCAAAGCCACAGACGTCTGGTCCGAAATGCCCCCGCCTGGCCCGGCTGGGCCCAGTCCCGAGGCCGGCGGCTGAAGGAGGGGCAGGCAGGCGCGGCGCTCACCCGGACCAGGCACCCTGGCGGCGGACCAGCCCCCGTCCCGCTGCCTTGGAAAGAAGCAGCCCATCTGCGCCGCCTTGCTGGCGGGCCCGCGCCCATTTATTATTCATACCAAGAAGGCTTTCGGAGAGGCTGGCACTCATCGACTGGGAAGTACAATTATTGTTTCATTAAAGATTGATTATATGTGTGGCTGGTCATTTAAATAATGGCTCTGCTGACGCAGTTAATTGAATGATAAACGATTCCACCCTTGCTCCTGCAGCAATACCGCACCGCTGGGGCCCTCTCCCCCAAGGTCGGGAGGGGCGCCCTGCGACTCCCGGGGTCAGCGCCTGGGACTGGCCTCGCCCTGTGCTGGACCCAGTCTCGGCCGCCGAGAACTCCGGCCCTTTAAGTGTGTGGGTGAGGGACCGCGTGTCCAGCTAGTAAGACAGCGCTGCGTGCGCGCTCCCGGCCGTCAGCCGTGACACAGATGCGTGGATGAGGGCCGAGGCCGCCCCAGCGGCTGCGGTGCCGTGGGGTCGGGGGGCAGGGGCCCCCCAGCGGGTGGAGCCTCCTGGGAGGCGTGCATTCATTCATTCACTCGCTCACGCGCCCCTCCGCTCTCATGCTGTGGGAGAAGGGAGCGGGGGAGGGACAGGTGAGCCTCACCCTCTCTGGCTCACCAGCAAGCAGCAAAGGACCGCCGGGGGGCACCCCGCCCTCGGAGCCGCTGCAGGTGCCTGTGCTGGAGGAGGGGCGAAGGCCCTGGGGGGGGCAGGAACGGCGTTTACAGGGGAGGGGCGTTGCCGCCGCAGCCCCTCGCCCGCCTCCGCAAGCGACAGGCCGAGCAGCGATTGAATGATCAATGACAAACGAACGGGCGGAGGAGCCCGAAGTGCGCACGTCGCAGAGGGGGCCGGGGAGAGGGGAGCAGGGCGCAAGAGGGCTGGCGGGGCAGCGGGGCAGGAGGAGGCCCAGCTCCCAGCACCGAGCGCAGCCCGCGCCAGTCAGGCGAGCAGGGCCCGGCGCCCAGCTGCCCAGCAGTCCGAAGGGAGTGAGCAGCGACGGGGCTCCCGTGGGCCCCCCCAGGGTCCCCGCCTAGGGTCAGGCATCTGGGCCAGCCCTCGGAGGGAGCCTCTCAGCATTTCGGGGGGGGCACCCCGTCTGCTGGACTCCCTGGGGACATGGTGCCCGCGAGCTCTCAGGCTGGGCTGTGTCTCCCACTCACCCTGGCCCTCGCCCCTGCGGGGCCGCTGCCCAGACACCTGACTGCCTGGCCCCCTGGGCTTCTCCAGCGTGACCCCCGGGGCGCAACAGGAGCCCCTGCCCGGCCCAGCTGTGCTTCCGGCCTTCCCGAGAGCTGGGGAGGAGAGGCTCCCGGCCCCCGCCCCCCCCCCGCCCCTCCCCTCCCCCCTTGTCAGCACCCACACCCGGAGCAGCGGCTGGCGCACGGCCACGCGCAGCACAGGCAGGGCGCAGGGGCCGGCTGCGCGGGCTGACGGGGCGCCCACGCTGCACCTCACATGCCACCAGCTGGCTCACGGGAGCCGGCCAGGGCCTGTGAGGCCGGCAGGGTCACCGCCTGACCGGGGGCCACGTCCTCTGCTGGGCAGGCTCTGCAGAGGCAAGACTCGGGGTACCCGGGGAGATCTGGGTCCCGGCCGGTGTTTCAGCGCCGCGGCAGACCAGAGGCCTTTGGGGATGGAGCGACCAGCCTTCCACATGGGCCTGCCTGGGCACCCCGGCACGGCAGGGAGAGCCTGGGCCGGGTCGGCCCTCTGCTGCCTCCCGGGGCCTCACTGGGAGAGGCCGAGGTGACCTGCGTCCTGAACCTTGACCGTGTGACCCGGCCAGGCCCCTGAAGGGCTCATTTCCTGGCCCCACCCGCCTGTCAGCGGTCACTCTGGGCCCAGGGTCCCCCCGGGGGCCGGCGTGTCCCGGTGCCCTCAGCGTCCCGGCAGGCGCGGTCCTGGCTCACCCGGACTGGGGCCCCCTCTCTTTCTTGATGGCAAGTGCATCGGTTTCTGGGAACCAGTGAGGGGGCAGCGCAGTCCTGCAGTCCCCGCCCAGCTGGCCAGGGGCGGCTGCGGTCCACTGGCCCCTCAGTCCGGGGTGAACTCTGCCGCTGTGTGGGGTGCCCAGGACGTGAGGGAGGGGGCAGGGCCCCCACACCCCACAGGCTGCGCCGGGTGAGCCCGCCCCCCCCAGGGGCGCGGGGACCAGCCGGCTGCGCCCCCTAACCACGGCGCTCTGTCGCGGCGGCGGGCGCGGCTTAGAAGCCGCCCCGAGTCGCGGCGGGAGAATGCACGTGACAAAGAGCTGTCCCAATTACGCCTGCTCCCTTTCTTTTTTTCCAAGGAAAAGGAAGCAGAATTTAGCACAGTGGAAAATTAAAACACCGAGAAAGCAGCCCCAGAAAAGACACACTCGCCAGCAGCCTCCCCAACTGCTGCATCCGGCGGCGGGCGAATCTGAGCAGGTGGCGGGCGGGGGCGCAGGCGCGGGCGTGCGGGGGCGCGCGGGGGCGCGGGCGTGCGGGGCTCGCAGGGGGTCTCGGAGGCGCTGCCCTCGCCGCCCCCGCACAGGCTCCCCACCAGCTGAGGGAGAAGCTCACGTCCCCCCGCCCCCGCCACGTGTCCAGGGCGGGGCTGAGCAGAGTGGGCACCCGCGGGGCAGCATCCTCCAGGCGGCGAGGCCTCGTCCACGGCCAGGATGCAGGCGGGGAGCACTTAGCGGCCCCAAAACTGACCCCGAAGGGAAGACGTGCGGGGCGGGCAGAGCGGGGACGCGCCCGCTTGGGGGCTGAGCGCCCCCTTCCCGCCCGACAGTCGGGGTGGCGCTGGGGCGCGCAGAGCTGGAGTGGGGACGCCCCCGTCGCTCGTCCCCGTCGGGCGGCTGGGGGAGAGGCAGGCGCCCCGGCGGCCTGCGAGGGGGCCCGTGTCCCTCTTTTCCACCAGGACCCCTCCCCCGCCCTCCTGTTGGCCCCGGAAGCCCCGGGGACGTAGTTCCGGGTTGGCCGTGGCTGCTCGCGGGACCCGCGCGCCCTCGCTGCGTCTCCGGCTCAGAGTCCACCCCAGCCTCCCGCCCCGAGGGGCATGGCCGGGTGGACAGAGGCCGGGGCGGCCGGACTCACTGCGGCCGCCGACCCCGAGGGCCTGGGCCCTAACCGCAGGGCGGGGCCGACCGGGCTCCCCACCGCCGTCTCCAGCCAGGCTGGGGCGCCGCCCGGCAGGGAAGGGAAGCCTTCTCCGCGCTGGAAGGAACAGCGTCTGCAAAGTGCTTCCGAAAGACGCTGCCGCCGCAGGCCATTAAGCGCCTGCCCGGCCCATCTCCGCACAGCAGTTCCAGGCCCTGAGTGGCCTTTCTGGGAAGCTCCATTAGCGGGCGGGGACCGGCCGGTGACAGGGAGGGCGCCATCCCGGCCGGCTGCCGGCCGCTCCATTAGACGGCTCCCCCAGACGCCCACCGACCACGGCCCTCCGGCCCGGCCAGCTCCTGTGTCCACACACAAGGAAAGGGTCGGCCACCCAGAGGTGCTCCCCTGGGCCCAGTCCTGTGCTGTGCCCACGACTTAGGGCCACCTGCCCCTCCTGGCTGGCAGCTGCCCCAGTGGCTGAGGGCCCTGCCCAGCATTTGCCCGGGGACTCGGTGCTGCTCCGCAGACACACAGAGCACCCGCTTGTGCCTCGTGGGGCAGCGGCCCTGGGGCTGCCCGGCACCTGGGCCCAGCGGGTCGTCCTCCTGCTGGCGGGCTCCCCCGCAGGGACACTGGGCTCCCGAGGGCACTGTCTGGTTCACCTCAGCACATGTTAGCGGGGAATGAAGGAAACGGCTTGATGGCTGGACTGCATCCAGCCCCCCAGCCCAGACCCCAGCTCC